>CM068833.1:41155787-41225787 GCA_028554795.2 Sinohyriopsis cumingii
AAAATGTCAAAAGGGCCCTTACTTTCCTCGAAACGGCAACAAGACAAAGGTAGCATATCGATTTAATCAAATTGTGCATAATGCCCAATAAATGTGCGCAAGAATAAAACGGTGTGTGTGTGTGTGTGTGTGTGTGTGTGTGTTGCATTTTTAGCCGGGTGAATTCCAGAAACACTGGAAACCCCTCACCCCGATCCGACCTCATACTGACATCACAAGTTCAATTCTGGCAAGGTTTTGCAGAACCCAATGCTCTCTTTTTGATAAAATAGTTTTAGGGGATTCTTTTACCGCAACACTTCAAAAGAAAAATGATATAAAATTACAAATTTCAGAACAAAATTTGACTTCGGATTTACTTGCCACTCTGTGGCTGTTTGCTTGGCTACAATAATCAGTCAGATAATAGTCTAGTTCAACCAGAATACTCGCGTGTTTCCCTGAGAGGTCCGACCGTAGTATGACCGGAGCCGCACGAGTCTGATTTACGAGACTATTTGAGCGTGGGAGGCACTCCACATATATTAGGCACTACAGAGTGACAACTGTTAAGTTGAGGTTATTTGCATTTGCAACATGCACACTGGAGAAAATGTTGGCATACATCTCTGCTGCTTTCGTGTACTGTGCCTGAAAATTTCTTTACATGGTGTACGTGATATTAAGTACACATCTGATCAAAATGTTCCATGTCTTCGAATAATCAACCTGATCTATTCCAAAGTACACTAACTTTAGCAGGTAATAAAATAGGGGAAAAAAATCTGTCAGCTTCTGAGAGTGCCATGAACCAATCACAAAATATACAGAAAAGCTAAACAAAGCTAATATCATTTTTCTTTTAAGTTTTACCGTTGAAGTCCGGGAACTGAAAATGACAAAGTCTAGTTAGCTGTTCTCAGACAGATACACATCTGAAGCCAAGCTGCCTACTCTCTAACCCAAATTTACACCCATGAGCCATAAAGCAAAATCAAGCGGATTAAACGTTCTTTTAATATTTCATAACATATGTAAGATCTTTATAAACGATAAAGATGACCAGTAAGGAAAATTTGTGAAATTACTTTCATTTAAAATTAAAACCTATGTAAAATACGAAACTGAAGAGATCCTCAATGGCGGATGTTTGTTTTGATGAATGGTAGTGATGACGTCAAACTATGGATTATTGATTCTACCTGGGCCAAGGTTCAACTATTAACCTAGCTTGGGTCAGTGGGCGTTTATATCGCATTTGCAACAGAGTTTCTGTTAGGATGTATTAACGGTATCTAATTTTATGTACATAAATCTAATCTTACTGCTCGCTGTCTTATCTAGCTGAACCAGTTTCACGACGATGCATTTGTGGGTATCAAACTAAAAAGGACAACCTACATAATTCAGGTTAGTATTCTATTAATTTGGATTTTAAGGAATATAACGTGGCATACAAAAAACACAACATATCAAATATAAAGATAGAACAGAGTTAACCTTGGTCAGTGCGTAACATTGTGATATCAATATGGTCTCAGTGTTTGGTGAATGAACGATCTTCTAAGCAATATCTAGCCAAACATCAAACTTAACACGATTTGAACTATTTCAAGGATAGAATTATTATTATTATTATTATTATTATTATTTATGTGTCTTGTTCTTCTTCTTCTCACCATCGTCATTATTATGGCCATATTTTTACCAGTTTCAAATCTTAAATCTCTCTCTCTCTCTTTCTCTCTCTCTCTCTCTCTCATTATTGATGTATGAATGTTTGATCTTTGTGTAACGCATAATCGTGCTGTAATTATTCTAGTCACTACTATAATGGAGTGGAACTCTAAGTTATTGGATTCGTTCTAGTCAAATTCCCTCTTATGTTATGTTCTTAAGATAATACATTATGTTTATATTAATTGCTTCAGATTAGCACGGAAATCCAGACAAGAAATTTCGATAATAATAATAATAATAATAGTAATAATAATAATAATAATAATAATAATAATAATAATAATAATAATAATAATAATATGCAATTAAATGCAGGAATAGTTAATAAAAAATTGAAAGCACAATTACCAAGCAACTCCTCGATATGCATAGAAGAGGAGGAAGCCGTATCAGATGGATTGCGGAAGTGACCGTCTTTCTGACGATGCTCGGATCACTTCCCATATTTGTTCATTGCGACTCCTGCATCAAAACCTCGTCTTGCTCATGCATCTATGAAAATGGAAGCTATATTGATCTCAGTCCATTAAATTCGGGCGGACGTTATGCAAGGTAAGGTTTAGTTCTTAAGGCAGTTTTACTGTCCTACTGTTCTTTGTATGGCTTGTCTTGTATAATAAACGATTGGCATTATTTTCGCGAGAGGATTGCTGAATGATCATTGAGGAATTCCAAATAATTTCAACCCTGAAGGTGTTGATGTTACTAATGTGACCAGTAGTCTCTAGTGTATTGATGTACCAATAGCCTGAACTGTAATAATGTGTCAGCAGTCGTATCCAATGTTATCTTGTTTGAATTCACTATATAATTCACAGTTAATGTCTGTGTCCGAACGTATCGTTGAGCACTTTTGTATTTTCAGTGAAGAAATTATCTGAATAAAATAACTCAGCCTAAATCGAACACTCAACACAACAAATGATTGTGCCTCAAGACTTTATAGCATGAATGAATAATTTCTGTATAAATAGATTTTATTAAAAAGACGTAGACACAAAAGAAGAGCCAGTATGTAGGACAAACGTTCACTTCCAGAACAATCCAGGCAATAGCTAGACAAGGTCTTTTACAAAAATTATAACATAGAATGTATTACACAAAATGATGACATGGCATCGGGAATTTCCAATGTTCTGGGGTCCATCTGAGATAACACGTTGTTTACAAAATCAAAATCAGTGAACTTGATACTTAATAAGGTCAGCTATAAAATATAATTTTACATAACCCATAGCATATAATGAATAAAAATACTATTAAACAATGCAAACTAAGTATAGGTAACTATGTTATTATTATTATTATTATTATTATTATTATTATTATCCAATGTAGTATTTATATTATAAATACAATTTTGAAATAAAAGATTTGCAAAACAGGTTCAAAGACGTAATAGAGGTGAAAGGTGGAGCCTGGGACTCTTGGAATCCGTGTGGTGCGTTTTCAGAGGGGAGCTGTTACAATGTAGCCGTAAGTTGCGACAAATGTAAATGTTAATTTCTGTTTTTGTTCGTGTTTTGTAATCTCGTCAAACAAATGAGTTTGCTACTCTTGAGATATGTAGAATCTAAGTTGGGGTTTGGACCGAGACAAGGGAATCCAAGTCAAGGGGTTACATTATTTGTCTCCCCACGAGGCTTGCCCGAGTGGGTATGCATATAATGTAACCCCGCGACTGGGATTTCATTGTCTCGGTCCAAACCCCAACGTAGATTATTTTTCTCACCCAATATTTTCCTTTAAAGTAAAAAGAATTCTTCAATAGTATTCAGGTCCCAATGTTTACATGCGTCGCATGAATACAAATATGTTAATGAGGGCTGTGATGTCCGAAGTACACAGTTTATACGCATGAGTAAAGAAAAATAACAACATAAAACGTTGCATAGTAATGAGGTATTATCACATTTAATATATGGATTATATGAAATTGGCAATAAATAATTAATATTTATTACAAGAGACTGTTTCATTTTCATCAATTCCAATTTTGAAAAGTTATATTGTAAATAATGAAACGATACTGAGTACACAGCTCTACCGTAGTTATACTTAGTACAAACTGTAGCGAAGAGTCATATGCTGCATTAGACTATTCATGGGTAATTAGTGATCTGTGTCACTATCGTATATAGCTGTCCATTTCTTTGGAGGAGGAGAAACTGTTTGTGTCATACTTGTATTGTCCTTAATATTGATTGTAAAATTACCCCCGTGTGTAAAAGACCCTCCAAATACGGACCCTAGCGGATAAGCATGTGCTGAACTTTCAAGTTCACGGATTCTTTGAAAATTATTTCTTCTGTCTTGCAAATATGGCAAGTGCTACAAAGAAATTTGCTTATGGATTAATATGTTGATGGATAAATGATTCCTTCTGGTTGGTAAGTGCTTTATTTGTCATTAAATATTTTAGGTATATTTTTCATTCAACTGAGACAGTGGAGATGATTAACAAAATTAAAATAAAGCATGTTCGACATAACACATTTCTGGCTGTAACTAAGTTTTCCGTAGTTGTTAAGAGAGTTGGGAGGCTATGAAGTGTATAGGTCTATAGTTTATTTCACACAGCATTGAGAATTTTATCATATCTTTAGCACAGTCAATTTTCAGGTCAGCGTCATTAAAATTAGCTAACAGTATATAATTTATTTCACACGAAGTATTTAAAACTAGTTAGGTAGCTTTAGCTACTTTTAATGACGCTAACCTGAAAATGTACTGAGCTAGGCCTGCATATAGGATAAAATTGACCATGCTGTGTGGAACGAACTAACATAATACCAAAAAGCTCGACGTCGTATGCGTGTGGGTTTGTCTGTCTCGAAATGTTTTTGAATGGTGTGTTCTCAAATATGGATTGACCTTAAGTTACTATGTTTTTGTTGTATATTTGTTGTTGTTGTTGTTTGATTTTAGAACAACTACGTCAGGCAAAGCAGAAGACAAGAAGGGTTTCTCTTTTTTTAAAGTAGTTCTGAGATTGTGGACACCTTGACTGAGATGACTGGTCCGAGATGACTAGAAACGTAAGATTAGCAAAACAGTTAGATTTCTCTGTCGCATGGGTGAGAAATACGAGGAAAATTATTGGTGACTATGCAATTATGCAGTCACCACATGAGTCCATTTACTTATTTTCTGCGCTGTACATTAGACTATAAGCCTTTATGTGTTTTTAGAGTTTTTACCTCCCAAAAGATGGATTTGGTTTGGTGCTTTGCCGCACAGCAACACCTGTATGCATTTTAGTAATAAGACAATTAGAGTTGTTGTTGTTCTTGTTGTTGTTGTTTGCAAATCCGAGTTTTCACATTTCCGGCAGATAAATATGTTATCGCTTCTCTCTGGTACGTAGTCAAACGTTCGATATTAAGCCTACAAAGTATCCTTTAGAAGTCAATTGCCTTTATCATTTTTGGCCGATGTACAATGCACCGCTGCTATACGCTATTGGTTAGTTGCCATTAGATACTAAGGGAGGCAACTCATCTAATCCAATAGATGTCGCTAGAACAAAGCAATGAAATATCTGATCAATCCGCCGAGGAGTATATCGGTTAACATATCGTAACCCTTGGCTAGCGAAGATGGGTTATACATGGCGGCCAGTATAACTGGTGGAGAAAGAAGAACTCGATACACAGCAGATAAGAACCACCGACCCGCAGTAAGCTACTGGCATACCAATTGGAGTAGAGTCTTGCCGAAGGACATACCACGGTACCTAACCTAGATTGGTCCGATGGTAGGTATTGAACCCTCATCCTTTAGGTCGTGTCTGGCATGATACTTGTAAAAACGAATATATTCCTGTAATGTGACATATCGAGGTGGAGTTATACAGTTTTCCCAAGCAAATCACTACCATTTATTTTATCTTATACAGACAATGAAATACATTGTCCACTTTTACAAGAGATAAGGCCAGACGTTGCAATATATTGCACTCTTTGTGTTTACAGTCCACATAGAACCGCTTGAGTAGTACATGATAGCGATCGAGACTTAAACGGGGTCATGGGTTAAATAGCGTTACATCATTATGAGCCCACCGATAATTTAAGATAGACGCCATCTTGGTTATTTGTTTTGGAACAGTGCAGCATGAGGTGACAGTTTGCACTCGAAAGGAAATCCCGTATGGTGTCATATACTTGCGGAATTTATCTTCCAATGTGTGTGTGTGTGTGTGTGTGTGTGTGTGTGCGAAAGAGAGATAGTGTGTGTGTGCGTGTGTGTGTGTGTGTGTGTGTGTGTGTAAAGCACGGGCGAGGGGATGTCTGCTTTATAACAGTGTTACATGTGTTGGGAGAGGAATGCTCATTTGGATTAGCTTCTAAATGAAAGATGCTAGTTTGTTTTTGCTTGATTAATATGGGGACATAACAGAGGACCTGAACGAGGACGGTTGTCTGTATTGAAAACATACGCTCAAAACGTCTTCAGGTTGATCGTCGGTAGGGATCTTTTTATTTGCCTATGACAATAAATGTAATTTTAACATTATCCATAGACACACACTTTGTTAATGACTAACATTCAGTTATGTAATGACCACCCTGGGTAGGATGTAAAATAAGGGGTATAAAACAAATGTGTACTGGGTTCTAAATAAAACTGATAACCCTAATCCATCCAGAATATCCATAACATCTTTTCTTACAGACAAATTCCATCTCGTTCGCATATATTCTTTAATTCAAAACCCTAATCTCTATGAAATAAAAATAATAAAACTAACCTAATCAATATTCCCATTTCTTCTAATCGCTATGATGGTAAGGGACAGGGACGCTATCTCTGTTTATTTGTGTGTCAATCTAAGAGCATCGGGAGGAGATTAATCGAGTCTACGTATCAAGTTCGTTTTTTTTTTTCTGCTAGGGGTCGCTATGCTCCACATCGCCCGTTCGCACATGGAGCTAACTGAGATTAATCGGGTCTACGTATCAAATGAAATTTTTCATTTTTGTCTGCTAAGGGTCGTTACACTCTACATTGTCCCTTAGCATATGAAGTTAACTGAGATAGTGTTTTCAATAACTGCCGTCTTACAAACGAAGTATACTGAACATTGAGAGTTTTCGTTGAATGTATTATATTTCCTGTTAGTTATTGTTACGATTTCCATATGTGTGGTTTGACTGTAAAACGTTTAAATTGTTATTTTCTGCAATTAAACTAATGCAAACGCAAATTGTTATTTCAAGGTGTCGTTGTCTTCTAAGGCCAGTATGATTATTCCTGGGTATCCTCCTATGTAAATTTAACAAACAGTATGATTGAGACAGTTTCGTAGGTCAATGTACCAAGTAATTTGATTGGGGCGTTTTCTTTCAGCTATACCCAATCCTAATTCAGATAGATGGATACTAGTTACATATTGCACGGTATTACAAATGTAGGATCTCAAAATAAGTAGTAGCAAAGAGTGAGAAGCAACAAGCTTTTTTAAAATTAAACAAATATACATAGTAAAAATGTATTAAAAGAAGGAACTTATGGTATTACGAATTAATTCCAAAATAATACTAGAAATACATATACAAGATCTAATGATTAAGTTTCTCAATAACTTTAATAGAAATCCAAATTAAATACCACGCTGGAAGCGTTGATGCCCCGGTGGTAGCCGGTGTCGTGGTGATGTGCCACCAGGCTAAGATTATATCCTTATTTGAAATTGTTCTAAAAATCAAGTCTTTTTCCAAGAATGTTATTTTTGAGGACTTGGTGTTTTCAGAGAAGAATAGCTTGAATTAAATAATTTGAAATAATAAAATTCCAGCCTAAATTCCTGGACACAACAAAAGTACAATTGATTCTGCAATGATCTTAAAACATGAATGACCAATTTTCAAATAAACAAGGTTTATATCCTAAACTAAAATGACAAACAACACCCCAGATAAGGGTCAAAAGTTCAAGAAGTATCATAGATATGATTAGAAGTCCATCACTAAAATCACAAAACCAAAACATATGTCAATCATTACTTAGTCTAGCTATGAAGGAAATGCAATGTCCATGACTCGGCTTATGATAATGATCCTCAGTCAGAGAGACAAAATGGTTTACAAAATTGTCACTGATTTTGGACAAGGTCAGCTGCTAGATAAAATGTCATGTTATAAACAGCATATAATGAAAATCAAAACTAAGAAAATAACACACAATGAAAATTAAATATGCATAACACTTTCCCTTATAAAGAAAAAGAAATATTTATGCAACAAATTTTTCTTTTTACTATTAGTCAAATATACATGTGTTAAAAAAATACATAAAATGAAATCTTATAAATGTTACAAAATTTACATGAAACAAATTAATATTTCTATACAGGAGAAAGTGCATCTGCTATTTGATTGTATTTTCCCTTGATGAGCTTCATTTCAATATTGTATTCTTGCAACGTCAAACTCCATCTCTATAATCTATAATATTTTTTTTCATCTTGCCAATGAAAGTAATGGGGTTCTGATCACTAAACACAATCATCGGAGAAGGAACTGATTCAATATACACTTCAAAGTGTTGCAAAGCAAATATCAAAGCCAAATATTCCTTCTCAACTGTGGAATAAGTTCACTGATTCTTATTTAATTGTCTTAGAAAACTAGGACAATTGATGATCTACACCATTGTTTGTCTTCTTGACTTAATACTGCACCAACAACACTTGTATCAGCAGATAGTTCAAATGATGAACTGAAATGTGGACCTGAAAGAACTCATGCACTCTTAAGTATGACCTTTAACTTATCAAAAGCCTCCTGACATTTTTAAGACCAATGAAACTTGGTTTTCTTCCTTATTAAATTTGTCTGGGGTTCAGCAATTATGGAAATATGGTGGGGGAGGGCTCGGAAAATATTCAGCCTTAACCAAAACTCGCATCAGTTGCTTTTACTGACAGGCACAGGGAATTCAGAGATAGCCTTGATCATTGCATCTATTGGTTTAGCGTGTCCATGTCCCACGATATGTTCCAGCAATGTAACACAAGGACGACCAAACTCACTTTTGAGACATTTGTTGTCAAATTTGCATCAGTCCGTCAAATAATTTTAGAATTGTCTCTAAGTGACCTTTCCAGGTGTCGTTGTAGATAATGACATCATCGATTTAAAGATCACAACTATCTCGACCAGATCTAATCATATTCAATAAAAGTTGAAAAGTACAAGGCGACTTTTTCATTCAAACCAGCATCGCTTTATATCGATGATGTCCATCTGGCCCCTTCCGTTAGTGGAATTTGCCAGACACCTTTCAGAAGGTCACATTTGGTAATATATTTTCCAATGTTGCTTTATCGATAGCATGTAATGAAATAAAATAAATTAAAAATTGCTAACAAACATTGCATAACAAATAGACATAACAACGGGTCAATGTGAAACTATGTGAACTGACGTCACATGGTCAAAAAACCTAAATCAGTGAATTGGGTTAAGGTGAAAATGAACTTGATTTTGGAAAAGGTCAAGTTCAATATGCAATATTACAGTATCAATAGCAAGTAATGAAATAATAATTAAAAAAACATAACTAACAAAAAATGCATATTAAATAGACATAACGACAGGTAAATCAGGAACTATGTAAACAGATGAGACATGGTCAAAATAGATGAGATTTATTTCAAACAACGTGATAACTGAGTTGTTTATTTTTCAGGTTTGCCGAGTAGGACCAATTTTATCTAACATGTATACTTATTATAACCTCGGAACCCAGGATAGTGCAGAGTTTATAGCTGACAACGGGACGTTTGTAATTCAATATGCACAAACAACAGATGTACTTAGGTTTGTATTATCAGTGTATGTTATACTGTTTTAGTTAACCAAACTGATAATAAAGAAAACAGTATTATAGATCGTGTTTTTTTTAAAAATGTTAATATGTCATAAAGCAGAAAGAATTTTAATTTACATTATATCCAGTAAATGTTTAATAATTGTTTGACACGGACGTCATATATTAGTGCCGTTTGGATGACAAGTATCAGACATATTTATTCGCGTTGTACAGTACCAACTTTGCTATAGAAGTACCAACAGTATTAAACGAATGTACAGTACCAACATTGTTAACTATAACAATACATTACCAACAGTATTAACTATACAATATCAACAGTGTTAACTGTACAGTACCTACAATATTAAATGTATAGTATCACAAGTGTTAACTGTACAGTACCTACAATATTAAATGTATAGTGTCAGCAGTGTAAAGTGTACAGTACCTAGAGTATGAAATGTATAGTATCAAGAGTGTTAACTGTACAGTACCAACATCATTAAATGTACAGTACTAACATTATTAAATGTACAGTACAAACATTACATATACAGTAACAACAGCATTAAATGTATTGTGTCAACAGTATTATCTGTACAGTACCGATATCATTAACTTTACGGTACCAACAGCATTAATGTATAGTGCCAACATTATTAAATAGTTAGTCTTAATAATATTGAATGTATTTAGATTCATTAACGTCAATAGCTGAATTTTGTGTATGTCATAATAAGATATTTGGATTATGATTGTCGTAATTATACCTAGTCTCTTTGAAGTAAATAAATGGTTAAAAGTATACACCGTTGACTTTATCACTACCTCGCATGACGAAGTGTACCATCTGTGTGTGTGTGTGTGTGTGTGTGTGTGTGTGTGTGTGTGTGTGTGTGTCTTGTACTAATGCACACATCCAATATTAAACAAAATGGAGCATACTTGAATAAAGAAATATATACCATGATACGTTCTTAGAAAGATGTAGTTTTAATTTTATTCCTACCTTTTTCTGAACGAAACAACATTGATAGTTTTATCTTGCTTTCTTTGACTGATACAAGTCCTGACAAGGATGGCTCTATAATCAGTCTTTCTTTACTCTGTCATGCGTGTCGTGTATACAAGTCGACTTTTATGTACTTCACTTTTTATAAATTTTTCTCAATTTTTAGGCTCCACCGCAAACATTATTAATCTCAGCTTCATATATAAAGTAGCATTCAGGAGAGCACACTTCAAATGAAACATTTTTAACGAGGCTTGGTGAGGAAAATTTTGAAATTATTATTCGAATTTCATAAATTTCACTAAAAATTTAACATAAAATTATGATTATATCTATCACATTACAAATAATGCTGATTGTATTCGTCGAATCCTTACAATGCAATGAATTACTCTTTAATGTCTTGGTCCTTCTGGCTTTGCTTTGCTTGACACTATAATTCTACTTGCGACGTAATCAAACGTTAATATACATCTTAAAGTAGACAAAATATTTATACGAAGTATACCAACCAAAGTATATTAATCCAGTAGTCATGTTATAAAGTATTTTTTAAAGTTTCCAAATCATACTTCACAAGCCTTTACTATCAAAATACATCATCTTAAATTTAAATATTGAATCATTGAGAAAAAAATTATCCTACTGGATTGATTTACCTGTTATGATCGATTATAAAGGCCAACACTGTACCATGAAAGGGAGATGAAACGTAGTAAATCTTGAGGTCCGACCATTTGCTGCCATCGCAAAATTGCCCTATTTGTCTCACTCATTGGTTGAAATGGGTAACTACCATATACAGTGTTTGTCTAGTAATACTTGCACTTTAATGATCACTTATCAATGTCAATTTTAACTTCATGGAAACTGTTTAGCTTCAAGAGATAAATTAATGTGTGGTAGGTGGTACACCTTGTTTGATATTGACTGCACCTACCTAACCAATCACTGATCAAGTGTACTATGTACTACCTATGATTACCAGCCCAACAGGTCAGTTTACAAGCTCAGCCTAAACAAATTATATTATGTATAATTTAAAATTGGTCCTTTTATTTCATTAGAGTAGCATCTATACTTCTGACGTGTGATAAAACGACTGAAGGACAGCTGATAGCTTACGGGTTAGAAGAAAACAACGGCGTTCTAAAATATGTAATTATGTACCTCTCTTTCTTGTCACAAATACCCTAAATTCATTTCTTTTATACATTTTATAGCAATACGTATGCCAGTTTTATATTTTATTTTGAAAGGCAGATCTTGTCTTTTATAATGTCAAGCTAGCGCGATATAGAAAAGTGAAGAAAAGTATTGGCACAGATCATGTTTTTAAAAATCATAATAAATTTTAACCTTTATCGAACTCTATTCTTGAATTATTAGGTTTTTATTGGTTTTGGTGCTTCTAATGCCACTTTTAACTTGGATAAATCATTCAACTAAAACGAAAGCAAATATGACTTTCCTAAAGATACTACGAGGCAACCCAACACGTAAGTAACGTAAAAGGTTAGTTTTCAAAATCACTTGTCAGTACCGTAGTTTTAGATCGAAGCATTTCGAATAACATGAATCTATCAGCAATACACGTCTTTAGTGCAATGTAAATATGAGCAAATCATTAGCATTGCCTTAGGAAAAATATGGCTCAATATTGTGGAATGTGTGGTAATTACTTTAATATGTATAGTCATCGTGGAATAGCATTCTAATAGATCAAAAAACATTTATAAGACGACAATTATTAGCTTAGTATTCTTGCATTCGTTGTTTCACATAATGTATGCATGCATTATCGTTATAATGGAACCTCATTGTCATCTTTATTGCAGCGTTTTGAACTACGAAGTCTCCACGCTTGTCTTGTAGATCCTCTTCACTGTTCCCAGAAATCCCCATGTTCCTGTCAATTTGACAATGGTAAAGTAGTCGACCTTTCACCTCTTGATAGCAAGACCGGCATACCAAGGTAGAATGTCTTTGAATTTAGTTTCATACCTTACATGCATTTACATTCCAAGCCTTTCCTCTCATAATTATGTCACTTGTTGTCATTTTCTCGGGACATTATTAAGAGAGAAATCTATATTTATTATTTTCTTGTCACAAAACTGGTTAGTCAAATGGCATTCATCTGTAACTTGTGGAAGAGGAGGATGACAGAGATGATAACAATCATTAATTGAACATTTTCTGTTTAGAGAAATTTTTTCACTATCATTAAAAATTAAAAATGCTAGTTTCCGAGCTAAGTACTAGCTTATTAGCAACGCTTGCATGTATATAATCATGTAGCATTGTGCTATGAGATGACAGATTCTTACAGGTTATATAACTAAGTGTTCCTATTCAGGAATGCTTTAGTGTCACAAACATGTTTTATGAGTCTTACGATGTAGTTTGTCTTTGGGATAGATAGATAGATATATAGATAGATAGATATATAGATAGATAGACAGACAGACAGACAGACTGGTTGATTGATTGATTGAATGATTGATTGATTGATTGATTGATTGATTGATTGATTGATTGATTGATGTTGACAGTTACGGATCAATAATATTGTTTTAGTATTACTGTCTCTTATTTATACAATAATATTTACAACCCACATTCAATTTTATTCCAGCCACAGAATTGTAAAATTGCTTACTACTTTGACAAAAATATATATTTAGAAAGTGATAGATGCATAAAGAGAAGTATGTTAGATGGGGGATTCTGGCTTATATAGTACGATATTT
Source organism: Sinohyriopsis cumingii (assembly GCA_028554795.2). NCBI lineage: Eukaryota > Metazoa > Mollusca > Bivalvia > Unionida > Unionidae > Sinohyriopsis > Sinohyriopsis cumingii. The sequence goes on from CM068833.1 coordinate 41,169,093, forward strand.
AACTTTAAAACAAAACCTAACGTGCAAATACTGTTAAGCTTGATGAACGCCTCTTACATATCTACTCTAAGCCCATACAACTGTTAAATTGATATCTTACTGCTACAGGAAATGGAGATGACAAAATGATTCAAATGAGGTATATATATATATATATATATATATATATATATATATATATATATATATATATATATATATATATATATATAAAATCAATAAACGAAAAGGAATGAAGGAATAACAAATACTAACACAGTTTTCATTGCTCATTTAGGAAACATTTTAATTGTTAAATAACGAAAGCATTATATTTACATGAATGAAGACCTTTTATACTTGATGCACAAATTCCAAAGCAGGGGACAAAAAAGTGGAGCTTCTTTAGTATATTTCGCAATAAGTAACTAACTGAGAGAAATAAACAATTGTTTTACAAAATTAAAGGTTAATGCAGAATATCTGCATGAGTAATGAATGTAAGATTATAACAATCGAGAGTTATTCACTTACACTGAACTTTACTTTGAAAAAGGTCATCATTTGAAACAGTTGACAGTTTGGTTCTGTGATGATACAGTTAGATTTCATGATCAGACTTTTGAAACTTCATAGTCAGGAAGCATACATTATTGAATGGAATGAATGCTACCACCAAATAAAATTTGGAAACTTCTTAGTCAAGAGGCATAAGTATTGAATGGAATGAATGCTACCACCAAATAAAATTTATGAACATACGAAACAGAAGTGAATTGGGTGATGTCATTGAACGTTTTTTTTTTTTTTTTTGACACTTTGAATACGAAACACGAGCAAGAAATGAGCATAATTACGAAGTAAATGTTCGGCAGTTTTGTAAATCTAACACATTCCATATATCGGAATCACCATTTTAGAGTACCTGTATATGTAGTTCTGCCTGATGGAAAAGACGGATGATCCAGGTGCTGGAAAACGACGAAAAACATATTTTTACAAGGATTTCGTGATTGTTAACTTCGTGAAGGATAGTACGTAGATAGCATAGATTTCGCTTCATGTCACAGTCATTAAGACAGCTGGATAAAACAACAGTTACAATAGTATCGACCGATGAATTTGCTCAGGCTATATTATCGCAAGAGGCATTATCAGAATGAATAAAGTGGCATTGTATATTTACGACAAGAAGCGATTCTTTTCTTGACAACGTAAATAAATTAATTTAGAGACACTTGAGCATAACGAAGTAAAACTGTACCAATGCTAAATATGTGATGTATTGAAAAGAGTATCAAGTCTCATCATCAGTTGTTGTTTATTTTTTTTTAAATGGGGGGGGGTCTTCCATTTCAAAGTATCTCAAATTTGTCTTGCACATGATCCGTGATGATATCGTTCTCAGTGAAGTTGGTTTCCATTGCTTTCTTCTCCTTGATATATGAGACCACCAAAAACGTGTATTTTCCCAGAAATCTTTGAATACAGTCTTTGGACGTATAAAATATAATATTTTGCAATAGTCGGTTCAATATAAACGTTTACCAAAATTACGTAAGAGCCGGGTGTAGCTATTTGAAAATTCATCAAGACGGGATGAAACATAATCAAATCCGTAAATTTCAGCTTCTTTCTTAGGTGTTGTTTCAGCTTTAAAACAATTAAACAACTTTTTCAATTGTGGATCTAATACCTGTCCTATGGATGGTTTGTATCTCGTGTGCAGTTGAGACTACCTTTGCTAAATTAACACGTAAATGTATACAAGCGAGGTACGCTTGACTCGGGAAGATCGTCATAATACAGAATATATATCGGCATTAATTTCTGTTCTCACCTTTTTTACGATTAGCAATTCGCTCTTTCAATAAGTCCATTCTAAAGACTGGTGCAATATATAATTTTGAATGTATGCATGTTTTCAATTGTTTTTGTTTTATGTCAATGTTGACACCTAATTTTGTTATCCCTTGAGTTGAGAATGCATATGCATCAGTTGTGATTCATTTGTTTTATTTTATTTGTTTTCATCTTGTCACTCATATCTGAAATAGATAAATCTAACAAAGAAAGTTTGCTTACGGGTTCGTAGTCTACAAGATTGGACTGCCTTTACCAGACCTATTTTCTGGGCACGCTTAAACCTAGTAAATACTTCATACAGGCTTGGTCGACAGCTGGGCACGCTTAAACCTAGTAAGTACTTCATACAGGCTTGGTCGACAGCTGGGCACGCTTAGACCTAGTAAGTACTTCATACAGGCTTGATCGACAGCTGGGCACGCTTAAACCTAGTAAGTACTTCATATGGGCTTGGTCGAAAGTTCTCTGCCATAAAGACAATTCCGATATTAGATAGTGATATTGTGTGAGCTTCTCTGGTTTATTGGCGAATGTTATGTCTAACATCTTATATAATAGTATTTTGAAGATTGTGTGGAGAAAAGAAATTTACTTTTTGACTTAACAAAATAGATGCCTAACACTGCTACGCTACCACCTATCGAATCCTATCAAAATATATAATGTGTTGTTCGAGTTTGTTTCAATCATTTCAAGTAGGGTAATTTCACGCAGTGTGAGATCAGCATCTTGGGATGTGTTTTGCTCAGTGCGTGATTTTTTTTAAAGAGACCAATATCATCGCTTAGTGACACGCTCGCCGTAAGTGAGATATCCGGTAAGGACAACGACGCTTTCGATTATTTATGTTCTGTTTTAAATGTTGTTTTCCCTTATTAAACTCTCGTGAACGTCTCACGTCGTCTCCCAGGTTCAAATCTACATTAACCTTTTGTCATTTGTCATGTTACCTTTCAAAGGTACCTCGCTAGCCTTGTTTTTATCTTGCTTCTATCTTCCCATCTTTCAATTATTTGGCAAATAAAGTTGGAAAATTGGCTAAACGAATTGTTACGGCAAAATAATTTACAATGTTACTTACTTGTAAAAGTAATCTGAAATTTAACTCGGTTTGTGATGAAGACCTATTCCAAAATATGTTAAAAGTTTGAAGAAAGAATATACAGCTAAATTTTATAGAATTTGCAAATCGAGTCAAAATCAGTATTAAACGCACTGATGTACATTGATCAAAGAACATGAAAAGGAAGCTGCCACGACAGTGAGAAATAAAACCAAAAAAAAGCACCAAACATACCGGAGCAGACAGAGAGTTGAATACAGAGAGCACAGTAATGAGTATATGAAACAAAGTTTTTTATAATGGTGATATACATCATCCTTGGCATCTTACAACTTCCACAAATTTAATTTCATTATTTCGCTCTGATGTCTCGTTGTAATCAACGTTTTTCAATGTTATTAAACTAACACTGTTTGGATGCAGAAGCAAACCTAGGTAAGTAAAAAAAATACGACAAAAAATATAATTACGTTCAATATCCTGTGGTTATCTCTCAGTTCAATTTGCAAATTATCCAATTTGTCAATCTGACAAAATCTGTACGAACACTGTTACACCAGAACTTTTTGCATCTGATTTTGATTTGAAAATTGCACCAGCTCTATGATCTTCCAAGATTTCATAAGTCTTTCTTTTATTATATATCTTCGATTTGTCCAGTCGAGTTTTTACCAGTGATCTCTTTGTATGCTCCATTTGCAATTTGAGCTCTTCAATTTACCATCAATATTGCAAATGTTGCCGTCGATACATCTTAGATCGCTATCTGTCTGTGATGTATCTATTGTTGCACTATTTAAACAACCGAAATAATTGCTAAAGTTGTCAAAATTCCTGAAACGAAAGATATTTTAAAACATCCAACATATGTAGATAATGATGTGGTATATACGCTAGTCAAAATAGATGAAGATGCTATATATCATGTTAAGTTTGATGCGCCAACATATATTCTGTTTTAACAAGAACAAGCAGAAATTAAATGGAAGAAACTATTGATAAATTGATAAATTTATTTTGTACACCAGTGTACACGTATGTACAGAGATTGCAATGGTGAAATATGCATCAAATTCAGAGAAGGATACGATAATGTGCTTAACTAAAGGATCATTCAAGATGATGGAAGATACCATTTATCAACAGGATCAATGGAGAGATAAGCCGAATGATTCTATTTTATAAAAGAATTGAACAAGAAGGATTTATCACACAGTAAAGATTAGAATAATTCTACCTTCATGTAGTAACTTCTGGATACCTTGAATAGACCTGAAAGAACAGAACAAACGCTACCCGAAAACCATATTAAACATACTGCTGCTGCACAAAAGGCAACAAAATATGTACACGAGGAAATAGGTGTCGTAGTTTAGCAATGGACTGAGGGGACTAGAAGCTGAAATAGATGCGATATATGTTTATATATATATATATGTACATAGAGAGAGAGAGAGAGGTTAGTTAATGTAACAGAAGATCACACAAATATACAGGCTTTTTGGAATATTAATTATGTAATTTCTTTTACTACGAAATATTAACATCTTCCTTACATCTATATAACACAATTGTACACAAAATTGAATTTGTAGTCTTAAAAATTATAAAGTTATTTTGTCATGGTAATATGAAAATGTATTAGTACGTTGATACAATGTACCAAACAATCATTGTCCAATGATAAAATATAAAGGTCATAATATTTGCCTAATGATGAAGAACAAATTATTTAGAATGTCATCTGCACCACAAATATACGATGTTGTAACAAAAAGCTAAAAGAGAGATGGAGACATAAATAAGCTGTAGAAGACGACATTGATATATAACAGATCACAGTAAAAACCAATATATATATATATATATATATATATATATATATATATATATATATATATATATATATATATATATATATATATATATATATATATTACGTTAGTAACAAAGGAAGGTTAAAATCGTAGGGTCAGAACTTATTGAAAAATATTTTACAAGATTCCAGCATAAAATGGTTTAAACAAATCATCGGAAGGAATCGGAGGGAATCGGAAGGAATCGGAAGGAAACGTCATATCGTGGAGAACGACTGATACTATTATTCAAAGGGATGTATGTAACAAGAGCTTTGTATAGCTGCAGCATTGGCAATGCCAACGTCAACAGCCGTTATGTAATATGGTTAAACGTGTATGGGGGGGGGGGGTAATCTGTCTCAAACTCTTGCTTCAGGTGGGTCATTTTTTGACACAGTCAAACCTGGATTGAAAGCTTAGCTGATTCTTCATACTGCCTTGTCTTGATTATCTTTCTATCAGAATTGATGCTGCTTATTTCCATGTTATATTAATTGGAAGCAATAGGTAAATCTGCATTTCTTTTATGACAATTGAAGATTAGCTATGTTGATGTTACAAATTGCCATATAAAAATAATGTATCTTCAATGATATTTTATCAACTAGCTTTAACAATACGTTTGTCCTATGATAACTTGTAAACAGTCACACGTGATCTCATTTTCATTGCGCTGAATATTACAAGTTATTTTTGTGCTCCCAGTACATGTAGAATTTGGATCATTCACATAAATCTGCCTAACCGTCGACTATGAATCCTTTCCTCTGTGTGTTGATTTTTTATTTATTTTATTTCGCTGAAACCAACATTATATCTCATTCGATTTTCTTCTATATTGTCCTTAAACGAGTTTGGATTGTATCCTGCACCCTCCTGTTCATACGTTTTTGTATTTTTGTTGTAAGATACCCGTGAAAATATAAATATGTGAAGGTTCTACCACACAAGCAATCAGCAAATTATTCCAGCACAGAAATACTATCAATCGTCATCGGTCACGTTCATTCTTAAGTTAACAATCTCTACAGCTATGGTTTCTATTATTCCTTCCTTTGAATTCGTATGATGTTTTCTATTTATTGCAACTTAGTAGGTCATCTCCTTTTTTTTGTAGTAGTGGGATTTCAGTAGCAAGATTTTTTGGGCCTAGAGTCGGCAAATAAGAGGCATTTTCCTGGAATCTTAAACGTAATCATTTGCATCGTTTCATTGGACTACTTGCGGTAGTAAGATTACATAGAAGACCCCTTTTTACCTGTTTAGATGTGTGCTATTCATACGGCTGTTGGTAAATGAATATACTAATGAATGTCGTTTTAGCAAAAGTTTGACGATTGTTCTAGACAGATAAGAATGTGGGATGATAATTGAATGATATATATCTATTTCTACACAGATTTAAAGATATACTCAGTTTGGAAAACAAAGCATGGTATTCGTGGAATCCGTGCAGTTCGTTTACAGAGGGAGGCTGTCAATCAGTAGCCGTGAGTACTGGCAACACGAACCAAAATGTCTACTCTTGCACTAGAAATATAACAACTTGTTAATGCTGTTGTCGCTGTTGTTGTTGTTGTGTGTGTGTGTGTGTGTGTGTGTGTGTGTGTGTGTGTGTGTTGGCTATACAGCTATAGAATGTCATCAGATATGATAATCCATCCTTTTAAAATTATTTCTTCTTCTTGTTTTTCTTGGTACTTAATCGTCCCATGTCAGATCAAAGTTTATTTGCTCCGTACCTTATCACACACACACACACACACACACACACACACACACACATATATATATATATATATATATATATATATATATATATATATATATATATATATATATATATATATATATATATATATATATATCGATATGTTTATCTAGAAACGACATGAGGACCTCTCGTGCAATAAAAGTGTTTTGATGATATGAAAACATAAATTGCAGAACAAGCATAATATCTAGAGGTATCATCGGGAGGAGATTAATCGAGTCTACGTATCAAGTTCGTTTTTTTTTTTTCTGCTAGGGGTCGCTATGCTCCACATCGCCCGTTCGCACATGGAGCTAACTGAGATTAATCGGGTATACGTATCAAATGAAATTTTTCATTTTTGTCTGCTAAGGGTCGTTACACTCTACATTGTCCCTTAGCATATGAAGTTAACTGAGATAGTGTTTTCAATAACTGCCGTCTTACAAACGAAGTATACTGAACATTGAGAGTTTTCGTTGAATGTATTATATTTCCTGTTAGTTATTGTTACGATTTCCATATGTGTGGTTTGACTGTAAAACGTTTAAATTGTTATTTTCTGCAATTAAACTAATGCAAACGCAAATTGTTATTTCAAGGTGTCGTTGTCTTCTAAGGCCAGTATGATTATTCCTGGGTATCCTCCTATGTAAATTTAACAAACAGTATGATTGAGACAGTTTCGTAGGTCAATGTACCAAGTAATTTGATTGGGGCGTTTTCTTTCAGCTATACCCAATCCTAATTCAGATAGATGGATACTAGTTACATATTGCACGTTATTACAAATGTAGGATCTCAAAATAAGTAGTAGCAAAGAGTGAGAAGCAACAAGCTTTTTTAAAATTAAACAAATATACATAGTAAAAATGTATTAAAAGAAGGAACTTATGGTATTACGAATTAATTCCAAAATAATACTAGAAATACATATACAAGATCTAATGATTAAGTTTCTCAATAACTTTAATAGAAATCCAAATTAAATACCACGCTGGAAGCGTTGATGCCCCGGTGGTAGCCGGTGTCGTGGTGATGTGCCACCAGGCTAAGATTATATCCTTATTTGAAATTGTTCTAAAAATCAAGTCTTTTTCCAAGAATGTTATTTTTGAGGACTTGGTGTTTTCAGAGAAGAATAGCTTGAATTAAATAATTTGAAATAATAAAATTCCAGCCTAAATTCCTGGACACAACAAAAGTACAATTGATTCTGCAATGATCTTAAAACATGAATGACCAATTTTCAAATAAACAAGGTTTATATCCTAAACTAAAATGACAAACAACACCCCAGATAAGGGTCAAAAGTTCAAGAAGTATCATAGATATGATTAGAAGTCCATCACTAAAATCACAAAACCAAAACATATGTCAATCATCACTTAGTCTAGCTATGAAGGAAATGCAATGTCCATGACTCGGCTTATGATAATGATCCTCAGTCAGAGAGACAAAATGGTTTACAAAATTGTCACTGATTTTGGACAAGGTCAGCTGCTAGATAAAATGTCATGTTATAAACAGCATATAATGAAAATCAAAACTAAGAAAATAACACACAATGAAAATTAAATATGCATAACACTTTCCCTTATAAAGAAAAAGAAATATTTATGCAACAAATTTTTCTTTTTACTATTAGTCAAATATACATGTGTTAAAAAAATACATAAAATGAAATCTTATAAATGTTACAAAATTTACATGAAACAAATTAATATTTCTATACAGGAGAAAGTGCATCTGCTATTTGATTGTATTTTCCCTTGATGAGCTTCATTTCAATATTGTATTCTTGCAACATCAAACTCCATCTCTATAATCTATAATATTTTTTTTCATCTTGCCAATGAAAGTAATGGGGTTCTGATCACTAAACACAATCATCGGAGAAGGAACTGATTCAATATACACTTCAAAGTGTTGCAAAGCAAATATCAAAGCCAAATATTCCTTCTCAACTGTGGAATAAGTTCACTGATTCTTATTTAATTGTCTTAGAAAACTAGGACAATTGATGATCTACACCATTGTTTGTCTTCTTGACTTAATACTGCACCAACAACACTTGTATCAGCAGATAGTTCAAATGATGAACTGAAATGTGGACCTGAAAGAACTCATGCACTCTTAAGTATGACCTTTAACTTATCAAAAGCCTCCTGACATTTTTAAGACCAATGAAACTTGGTTTTCTTCCTTATTAAATTTGTCTGGGGTTCAGCAATTATGGAAATATGGTGGGGGAGGGCTCGGAAAATATTCAGCCTTAACCAAAACTCGCATCAGTTGCTTTTACTGACAGGCACAGGGAATTCAGAGATAGCCTTGATCATTGCATCTATTGGTTTAGCGTGTCCATGTCCCACGATATGTTCCAGCAATGTAACACAAGGACGACCAAACTCACTTTTGAGACATTTGTTGTCAAATTTGCATCAGTCCGTCAAATAATTTTAGAATTGTCTCTAAGTGACCTTTCCAGGTGTCGTTGTAGATAATGACATCATCGATTTAAAGATCACAACTATCTCGACCAGATCTAATCATATTCAATAAAAGTTGAAAAGTACAAGGCGACCTTTTCATTCAAACCAGCATCGCTTTATATCGATGATGTCCATCTGGCCCCTTCCGTTAGTGGAATTTGCCAGACACCTTTCAGAAGGTCACATTTGGTAATATATTTTCCAATGTTGCTTTATCGATAGCATGTAATGAAATAAAATAAATTAAAAATTGCTAACAAACATTGCATAACAAATAGACATAACAACGGGTCAATGTGAAACTATGTGAACTGACGTCACATGGTCAAAAAACCTAAATCAGTGAATTGGGTTAAGGCGAAAATGAACTTGATTTTGGAAAAGGTCAAGTTCAATATGCAATATTACAGTATCAATAGCAAGTAATGAAATAATAATTAATAAATAATAATACTTAATCGTCCCATGTCAGATCAAAGTTTATTTGCTCCGTACCTTATCACACACACACACACACACACACACACACACACACATATATATATATATATATATATATATATATATATATATATATATATATATATATATATATATCGATATGTTTATCTAGAAACGACATGAGGACCTCTCGTGCAATAAAAGTGTTTTGATGATATGAAAACATAAATTGCAGAACAAGCATAATATCTAGAGGTATCAACGATAACGATGCGATAATTTGCTACAAAGCTAATTACATTTATGTCGATGAGATCCCAAACACTCTTCAGAGAGAACTTAATTTGAAAGATTACTGTCAATTAATGATAATATGTGTGTCTTCATTTAATTCCACCTTTCATTACGTTTTTACTTTTTTATTTCAGGTTTGTGAGATAGGACCCATCGTGCCCAATCCTGATTATATCGATCTTGGAAATCAGAATTCTTCGTGGTTTCACGCGGAGACTGGTCAGCTGATTCTCAGCTACCATGATCCTACTAGTACAAGGCAAGATATGTTTATCTCTTTCGTAGTTGATTCAAACGTTAGCTATTTTTGAGCATCCTTTTCCTCAAGACCTGGATGCAGACAAAAGTTTGCTTTCATCTCTGAAGCCACGAACACTACGTTCAGCGACGTTTACAAGTTATGCTCTGCATTTTATTCACCTTAAACTTCTTAAAAGCTGTGGAAATAAAACAGCATTAGCAACCGACTGTGTAAATAATCTACATGCAAATAGCTACTCTTCAGCTATGGAAAACCGATTTAGTCTACTAAAGTATCGTAGGGCAAACGTAGTCCCATTTCATCCGACATGTAATGAGGAAGAGTAACTTGAAATTAAACGATATATTTACTGTGCTTTTGAAAGAGAGATAATTTCTTCATAAAGAAGACCAAGCAAAAACACAGCACTATCAAACCAAAATTATTATAAACATCGACAATGAAGGATATAACATGTTTGTGTTGTTTGTGAATCACTCTTCCGAATGGCCTCAAAATCGGTAACCTTGGCAAATATCAATATTAACACACAATATCTGCAATACCTTCTTCGCAGGTCTCCTTGAGGTAGGTTATAGGAAACACGTATCACACTTCGCAAAGTATAGTATTAAATCTGTCTTGTCCACTCATGCAAAGCACATTCTTATTCAAGAAGGGAATCTGTACTTCATTCATGAAATGATCAAGCTTGAAAATACAGAACACGCATGCGCATCCATCTTTAAGACCTACAAGATCTTCATGAATACTTTGAATTTAAATGTCACATGATATATCAAATGGGTTTTGGATTAGTGACAAGGCACAATATCAAATATGAAATTATATATTGGTTTGCATATATATATATATATATATATATATATATATATATATATATATATATATATATATATATATGTGTGTGTGTGTGTGTGTGTGTGTGTGTGTGTGTGTGTGATTCATACAATTAATTTGGTTTCATTCTAATGCATGCAATTTTGACACCCTGCTTAAACAGCCCTATTGATATCGCGTACGTTTGATTTAGATTAAACAAACGCTCACTGCAGGTAGTGCACACAAGCACCAAATACAGCATTTTGTAAAAGGTTGAATTCACATTGAAGCTGTTGTTGTTGTTGTTAGGTTTAACGCTGTTTTTCAGCACACGATAGGCTATGCATGGCGCCAGCATTAATGGTGGAGGAAGAACCCGGAAAAACCCTGGGAGGAACCACCGACCCTCGAGAAGCTACTGGCAAGCTTTCTCTCTCAAATACCAACATTGGCCGAATCCTAGACTAGAACACACACATTGAAGTATTAAGAGTCATGACGCTACCATAGTAAATGTGCATATTAGCTTCAGCGTATAACGAAACACCGATTGGGACATTCTGTTAACTTAATAAACACTTATTTGTTATAGACATTTGATGTTATTGTGAGCGTCATAAAAGCATGACTCCTTTTTATTCACTACTGATAAAAAAATGACTAGTTGAATAGATTAGAATATACCGTCCTACACCAAATATACAGTTGAAATGTGAAAGCAACACGAATATATAGGCATATACCGTCCTACAACGGATATGAAGTGGAAATGTGTAAAAGACATAGGAAAATATAGGAATATTTCAACAGTACAACAGATATAAAGTTTAAATATTTAAAGCCAAAATGTCGCGGTTAAGTGCAAAATGTCGTTTATGATAAATAATCAGAAAAATACTGAATCTTGAAAGATGTTGGTCTTAAACATCGTTGGTTTCCATTGTTACGACTCTGTGGTCATAAACTAAGTAACAGAAAGGTGCGAAACCAACATCGTTTGTAAAACTTAACAATTTAATTATCAAAGTTATAAATGAAAATTTGAGAGGAACTTAAAGTATTATGAAGTGAATTCAGAGTGATCCTGATAAAATTCTATGAATGTCCTAAATAAATTAAATGTTCTGTATAAATTCAAAACCAGAAATGTACTTTTCCGCCAAGAATCATGAAGTTGTCAAGATGGGGAAGTCCAGAACTCCTTCGAATAATTCACAACAGTTCCAAAATAATATTATAGTTCAAATAATGACACTTTCTATTTTCACTGACAAGTCCAAACAATTGTGTTTTTCCCCTCTCAAATAATATCAAAGTTCAACATAAAACACGTTTGCAGACTTACAACAGAAACAAAAGAAATGAGAATGACTCCAAAATCGGAATGAAACTGATTGCTCAATTATTTCCTTATATACACCTTCTGCTGTAGCTAAACGTCACAATTTACCCCAAGGATCTTACTACTCATTTTGCCTTGAGTTTGCCTATTCATGTGGCCCAGCCCAACCAATGAGAAGTTACTTAATTCTTCTAGAAACGTCGAAACCCTATCAGCCAATGAGAAATTAATCCAAAAGCGCCATTAAGCCTTGTCATTAAGTTTATTGTTAATAATTGTCCACAGATACGTAAACATTTATAGATCTTGTGTAATCTTCGCTCTTACCGGACTAAGGTCACGTAAGCAAAATTTCACTAAAGACATTCTGTACAATTTGCAACCATGAATAATTATTGCAAAAAATATTTAACAAAATCATGCACCAGAAGTTCACACGAAATATAGATATACATAACACCATTAAAACCAGACGGTTTCAACGTAAACTCAAATTATGAGAAATGTAATTTCTCCTTCGAACTGAGAAATCCAGCCATTTTTTTTTTTTACATATGTACGAATTAATCCGATGTTAGTCGGAAATCCCCGTGAGTCAGCAGATGTCAGTCAAACGCTACAACACAAGATGTGATGATGTCACTGTTGTAAACATAAGAATCCAATACCAAGCTATTTCGGGATGACTTCAGCCTAAGTTAATTATCATAGTGCCCCAGCTGATTTATCAATATTCAACCGAGACTTATTTTTTATCTAATGCACGCGTTTTCTTCTCAGATCCGCTTAAAAGAAGCGGGCTCGACTTCTTTTCATTTCCTTTCTAATCAATTTGTGCGCCACCTGCTAATTTTGTGATTATTTTAATCACTAAAGGAATTTGTCGAATGCATTATATCACTACTTTCGGAGCACACCCAAGAAAAAAAGGAATTAAGAACGACTTCGTCAACGAATAAAGGGGCGGCACCTATTCATTCTAAACTGAATACCTGAACGTCGTTTAAACCAAACATCTTGATTATTTCAAAGAACGGTTTTTGTCAAACAGCATTTTTAACAAATCCTTTCCTTCTTTCCAAACTTTAGTTAGATCAGAAGAATGGTGAAAGTTATGATAAACGGCGGAATTGGGGCTTTAAGACACATGTGAACGTATGGGAATATACCGTCATACAACGTTAACATAATGTTGAACCGTTGGTCATTCATATTCCAGACATGAAATTACTATAATTTATGTTAAGGGGTATGAAGCTGTCTTATTTCACACCAAATAAATTTTGCTATATAACACGTTCGTTTCCTGTCTGACCGCCCCAGTGGCCTTAGTGGTTAGAGCATCATCCTCGGATGCGGGAGGTCGCGGGCTCGAACTCCAGCCGAGTCATACCAAAGACTTATACAAATGGTACTAGCAGCTGCCTCGCTTGGCACTCAGCATTAAAAGGTTTGTGTTAGGACAGGCCGGCTTGGTGTCAGGATAATGTGACCGGGTGGGACATGAGCTACATGTCTGCTGCATAATGCCCCAGTGCTAGACATCAATATCAACTGCCACACTGCAGACATCGTAGCGATATGACTGAAATTGCTAATGCTACGTTAAAAATCCCAAGACACTCTTATAAACACACCCCTTTCCTCCACCCAAGACCCTGCGGAGAACCTTAATTCCATGCTAACACTCTCTTGAACATGTAATTTTGAACCCTCCAAAGCTTAATCAATCCAACACAAATAGTTCCGCCATCATCACCGGAATCAGCTAATAATGCACGTCTCAACCGCGTAGTACATGACCCATAAACTTTAGCGTGGTTTAGTTCAAACACCGTTATGCATATTTTGTACGAGTACACATAAAAAACCTGATTAAACCTTAAACCTGCTGTCCATTAAGAACGACGACATGTAATTGCATGATTATCAAGCAGATTCACGGATCTATCGACAAAAATATAACACAACATTGATAACATTAAATCTTATGGCCATTGGAATTATAATTTTGTCTGACCTAATATAACTTAAAATAGATTACGAACATTTCATGTAGTAAAATATTTTCTCAGACACAAATCATATAAAGAGAAGAGGAACGTTTAGCTGTTACATTCCTCTACCATTTTTTGGAAGACGATATCTTCCCGACTAAACCTTTCTGCAGTATAACTATATCATGGCTTGCACACTACATTATAATGGATAGCCGCTACATAATTTTAAGTTAAGTTTTGATATCTCCTTTCTTTATTTTCCACACATCTGGATTATGATTGTGTTTAAGGATCTGGCGAATTGCAAGAAACCTGCATTTATTAATCTTATTATCGAAAACTGTCTGGTTTTTGCAAACAGTGACTCACAATTCCGGTAAAAGTGATCACTGTTCTATTCAAGATGAGTAGAAAATTTGGAAACCTGAATCTAAACCTCACCCCGAAATTATGTGGCGACTATCCAGGTTATGGCGTAGTATACCATCCATGTAGACATAATCTATATGGTCGCACGTGGCGGAAAACCATCGATGTGGGGGGGTGGGGGGCAGGTGGTGGGTTACTTTCTACACAAGACGTTCTGCACGTGCCCCTGCAGATCGATTGTCGAAGCGAGCAAACCTCACTTTGTTGGTAAACTCCAGGACCTAAACATGCACTATGGGTCATAGTGTACGCGGCAAGGGATCATACTGTAATTCATTATACAAATAAATGGTAACTTTGAACACAGAATTCTGTAACAACAAATAATTATTACAAATATTAACGAATCTCAAGAAATAAATAGTACAACTTTTTTAAACCATTGATTACAAGCGATGAAAGGTAAAAACACTTTATGTGCCATTAGACGAATTGCATTACATTTGCTACAGTGCATAAAGCATGATTATAAGATTTCAAACAAGTGTGCAAAATAATTTTCTTAAGAAGAAAATATGCTCTTCTAATTTCAGAAGAGTTAACATCACACTATTATGCGATGGGGGCAGGGATGGGGATCTTACAGTTTCGGGACCAATAAATTCGACCTCGGACATCGTAAGAGACTTTTGTTATTGGTTGTTTGGTTTTTTGTGTTTTTATTTTTGTTGATGTTGTTGTTGTTGTGTTTGTTTTTTATGTTTACCTGTTGGTTATATGAGAAACATGACCGTAAAGGTATAGCAAATGACAATACGTTATTAACAAAAGAAAGGATTTCTTTCTTCGGGAAAAGAATAATTAATGCAGCTATTTTCCTGCCCATAGGAAATATAAATAGTTGTTTTCTTACAATTGTCCTAAGAGAAAAGGCCTCTAAACCAGGGAAAGTCATTTTAGTGGACGCGAAGTCAATATATATATATATATATATATATATATATATATATATATATATATATATATATATATATATATATATATATATATATATATATATATATATATATATATATTAATATAATATATATATATATATAATATAAATTCAATATAATAGGTGTACTGGTTGATAAAAAGTTCATATTCATCTAAACAAGCGTTGTAACTGTTTTAATACTTGATATAGAGGGGGAAAACATTGAAGTGCCATTTGAACTGCATGATGCTAAAAACTTAACGTAATGACATCACGTAAAAGTCACTGACATCATGACTATGTAATATGGAAGAAATATCATATGTCACGTGACGTTGTGCCATTCAGTGAAAGCCCGTCTTGTGAGCGAATCATTTCATCATCAGTATTAACATATTTTAATATAGTTCAATATGTTAATTTCATGGTATCTTTATATTTCTTTTTGTGATAACCTTTTCTTACTGAATTACTAGAAAATGGAGCTGAGAAGTAAATACGTCTGCCCAACTTTATTACCAAGTCCAAACTGGAAGAAAAGTTCCACGTTAGCTGCATCAGATGAAACTTCTAAGCATGGATCCAGAATGACCACTAAGGGAACTGTGCCTGACCAAACAATGGCTACCAATTTAAAAAAGGAGCACCGATCCAAAATAATTGTCACTGAGACTGCTTATGGCCGACAAGTGATTAGGGATTTGCGACAGAAAAGGAAATACAATAGTCTCCCGTTGAAGGCATCTGATCGACTGAGAGCTACCGGATTTCTACCGAAACGGCGCACCACGTACAAGTAGTACGATTGGGAATATTTCGTGTCGACCACTTTTGCCGGATTTGCTACAGAACGGCAACGTTCAGTGGTCAAGCCGACGTTTTATTTTATTCTTCACAACCCCTTGACTACCCTGTTACCGTCTATAGAGACGTCCATATCCGGTTCTCTTTCGTACACTTGTCATCGATATCTCGAAATAATATTACCACATATATTCCTATTTCAGATACACTGTATAATGTATGTGAAAAAAAAAAAAATATATATATATATATATATATATATATATATATATATATATATATATATATATATATATATATATATATATATATATATATAATGTTCACATGATTATAAGAAAAAAATTTAAAGTCAACGTTGAATCTCTTTCATTTTTTCATGAATAAAAAACGTATTCTTAAATTTGGTTTGCTTTGTTGTTTTTGTTTTGTTTTATTTAAATTAAAGAAAAATAATAAATGCTGGGGCTCCTTCTGTATACCAAATGAGCTCTGAGTTTTTAACAAGAGAAATCTTAAATGTATTTTCGGCAGATCTTCATTGAAATGTAAACCCAAAAGACGGTCTTTCAATGATTTATTACCGTCCCACCACGTACGTCTAATTTTACCCGGCTGTTGATTAGACCTTGTAAATTAATGATTTAGAGCAGGGTGCAGCGTGTTTTAATTGTTCAGATGTGGAGAAGCACTTTCTGTAAGTGCAAGATGATTTGTAACAAACGACAAGACGATGTATGCGATGGTCACTATTAATAAGGAAATACAATAATAATAATAATAATAATAATAATAATAATACGATAGGATGGTCTTCCGTAGAAAAAGAGTTTTTATTCCTTATTGTAACTTATACATTACTTTCCTTCTTGCGAAGGAAGAAATTTAGTAGCCTGGATCCTAAATTGGCTGTTATGAGGGAAAGAGCTGAACGCACAGTAGTCTCTGCAAATAATAATAATAATAATAATAATAATAATAATAATAATAATAATAATAATGATAATAATAATAATTTGTAACATATGCCACCGGCTCAAATTACATGCATGTATTAAAAATATAGCGTAACCAAAAAATAACAATTCTACGATTAACAACTTGACTCTAAACTTATCGATTATGCTAGATAAATAGCGAAGACATGTAGGATATTACCATTATTATTGTATCTGGATAAAGTTATTAAACTTAATGTGATTTGCATAACAATGAACGTATCAAGGTACATAATCCTTCTCAGGTTATTATACATAGGACATTTCACAGCAAAGTGAAATTCTATATGTGCATAAAACGGCATAGTCTTTCATCATAGGGTATATTTTTTCACTTACCTGTATCTGCCATTTTAAGAAAGGTTCCATTTTAATACATGCATAACAAGCTAACACTCTGTGAAGAGTTCAAGCAATCTACATAGTACTGACAATTCGGATAGTTTCTGGTTTTATTACAGAATCGTAATATCTCTATTGAATTATGGTCTCCAATTAGCTGAAAAATATCTTTACAACGGAGTAAAACATAATGAAAAAGAGTATCTAATCGCCCACCCTTGAAGTTGAGTAGCAGTTTCGGCAATAATAATAAGAAGAAGAAGAAGAAGAATAACAATAACAGTTACAACAACTACAAACAGCGAAAAGCATCGTTACTTTAGTATTGGCATTAGTCACCTTTTACCATGATTCTCACCATTATAACCAGAGGCATCTGACTTTCTTTCATCTGAATCAGCATAATCCGAATTATCATCTTAATTGTCATCTTAATTATTAATAATCATCAGTGTCCTCGCTTCATTATCATCACTACAACCACCACCACCACCATCATCATCATCATCGTTGATTATCAGAAACATCTGTAATATTATAATTTTTATTATATTATTACCATATTCTGAATTATCGCAAAATCATCATTATGACCATGATTATCATCACTATAATCATCATCATTATCATCAACAACAACAACAACAACATCATCATCATCATCAATACCCTTATTATCATAGTTTGATTCTCATTTCTTGCCATCTTCAGTAAGTTGTTACCATCATTATCATCGTCGTCACCTTTCTTCGTTCTTATTCTTTTCTTCTTCTTCTTCTTCTTCTTCTTTTCTTCTTCTTCTTATTATTATTATTAGCAATAGTAGTAATTAGTAGTAGTAGTAGTAGTAGTAGTAGTAGTATTCGAATTGTACTTCATATTACTCTTTTTCACCTGTGTCAATTGTGTGCTAATAACATTGACTGTAATTCATAAGTGTCTGTGTCTGTCACAAAAAAATCATGAAGTTATTTTTTTTTTAAGTAATAGAAGAAAATTACAAAAGCAATGAAAATAAGAGGCATGATGAGTGCGGTGTTAGTTTAGGGAGAAAAAAACAGTTGTTTGCTTACTCGATCCTTCAGCGCGCTTCCTCCTCAACCTTCCAGAAATGTCCTTGCCGCAAATATCTACCCCTTCGTCCGACGGAAGTAGTGATATGTTCCTATCTTCTATGTGCTTCTCTCTACTCCATTCCTCATCTGATTCAGAAGTGGATTGTATGGACTTGATCTTTACGACTGATTTTAATTTACAATGTCTGCTTGGAAATGAGGACGATACTTCAACTTCTCTTATCATCTAGAGATATAAGAATGTATTGGTACAAAAACAATGTAAATTTTAACTTAACCGTTAAATAATTTATAAGCGTTTGAAACATAATAATGAGTAAGCCTCAAAACGGCGCAGTTTGTGAAAAAGTCTTTGCCTAGGAGAAACAAGCATGAAGTAAATAATACTCTTCGATTTTAATACTCTTATAATTTAATGTTCCAATATTTTAATGCTCCAATATTTTTATACTCCAATAATTTCATACTCCAATAATGTAATGCTCCTATATTTTAATACTCTTATATTTTAATGCTCCAATATTTTAATGCTCTTATATTTTAATGCTCTTATATATTAATGCTCCAATATTTTAATGCTCTTATATTTTAATGCTCTTATATATTAATGCTCCAATATTTTAATGCTCTTATATTTTAATGCTCTTATATTTTAATGCTCTTATATTTTAATGCTCCAATATTTTAATGCTCTTATATTTTAATACTCTTATATATTAATGCTCCAATATTTTAATGCTCTTATATTTTAATACTATTATATTGTAATGCTCCAACATTTTAATCTCTTAGATTGTAATACTATTAGATTTAATAGTTTGTATTTTAGTTTTCCTAGATTGAAAGACTCCTAAATTTAATGCTCTTAGATTTGATACTGTATATTTAAATACTTACGGTATCATCTTCTGTTGGATGATGATACCTTTTCAGAAAACTAAAGAAATAGCATTGTTCCTTTTTCTATGGTTTAAAGCTGTCCTACTCTTTCCAAACCTTCTTAAAGTAAGACAAATAGCAAGAAAAAACATAAGGTTTGTGTGTCTAATCAGCATTCAAAAACTGATTAGAATATGTTAGAAAAAATAAACACTGAAGATGATTGTGTGTGTGTGTGTGTGTGTGTGTGTGTGTGTGTGTGTCACTACACACAAATGCATGTATGTGTGGGTGTAAGTACGTCTGAATGTATACAAAATGATGTTGGGTTCGATCCCCGGCCGAGTCATACCAAAGACTTATAAAAATGGTACTAACATCTGCCTCGCTTAGCGCTCAGCATTATGAGGTTAGTGTTAGGAATGGACTGCCTAGTGTTAGGATAATGTGACTGGGTGGGACATCATGTTACGTGTATGCGGCATGATGCCCCAGTGACAATCACTATAAACTGTCACACTGCAGACATCGTAGTGATATGACTGAAAAATTGTTAAAAATCCCAATCACACACACACACACACACACACAACCACGTACTTTCTGCTAAATATTATTTGATTGTCTTAAATTAAAGCTTAAGTTTGTAGTCCGGGAAGAGGAAGAAAAAAATACTTACTTCTTCCTCAGATTCGCTGGTGTCATTCTCCAAAAGTAGGACATTATTTTCCATGGTGCAAATTTTCAATCTAATTTCCGCCTCTAAAAGTTTGGAAAAGAGTTCTTACGTTCCAAATTTTTTATGTGGGTGAAAATAAAAACATCTGAATAGCAAATACAATTATTTGTAGAACAAAAATAATATTTCAAAGAACATTTTATCATAACAGCAAAAGTCATTAATTATTAAATGCAAATTCACTAATTATTAAACATTGTAGAAAAAATATTGAATTTTGACATGTAATATACACATCCAATCCGATGTCTTCTTAAAATTATCATACATGTTAAAATGTAAAATATTAAAAATGGAGAAAATATACAAAGAGTTAGGCGATTAAATGTTTTCAATACGAAAAAATTTAATATAAATCTTGACAATTATTGCGTGAGGCAAAATATTCTTTGCAAGTAAAATGTAGTAAAATACATTTATGAATTAATTTTCTGTTCTTTGATTTTCTTTAATTTTCCGTATTGCAGATTATACACTATAATAAAATGTAATGTTTTAAGCTTTTAACGGCAACAAAAATTATTTATTTTTTATTTATTCTAAGTGTTGTTCCACGAAGAGAGGGCTTTTAAGGATTTCTTAAGAAAAACGAGTGAGGTTTTAATTTTGCAATTTTTGAAACCTATTCTCAAATTGCGAAAACGCAACACCGCAGAAAGAAAACAAAATTTGGAAAGCTGCAAAATGGAGAAAATTTAAAAAGTGATTTTTTTTCCAATTGGAAATCGCTCAATCTATAATGACACAGAAATGTCACCTCACATGGTATTTCTCTTTCAAAGTATGTCTGTATATTTTATCCGCCTCCGCTCCCCATAAAAAAATACAGATAAAAAAGGGTGAATTATGCGATTTTTTAAATGTTTAATTTTATGCATATTTCCCTTACCATCGTCCGATTTATCCGAGTCTTCCTTTTCAACCTTGTTTAAGGCAGCCATAAAAACATATGCCGTATTTCTGTAGACCTGGGAATCTTTGGATAAGGCGGAGTTATTACTATTGTAGAATAGAACATCTTCAAATAGTGCTTTTATAAGCTCAAAAACAACTGGGTCCTTCATGCAGTTACCTAATCTGAATTCTGACTAAAAGGATCAGTGTTATGTTTAGTAAGTACAGAAGCAGATTGATAGGTATCTCCTTGTTTACATGTAGGTTTTCTGGTCTTCAACTCTGATCATGAAATGGACAAAACACTGACATTTGACGAACTAGTGTTTCGATACGTTAAAAAAAAGTTAATCAATGGCGTCTGTGAAGAAATATAGATTTCCTTGCACTTCCTCTTCAGTCACACTCGGTTTTCCATTAACTGCATCTAAGCAACAGAAATGATATTTTAAAAAAAGGATTATTTAAATTTTTAAAAATAGGAGGCTAACACTTTTGATAAGCATATTGGAAGTAATATTAGAACAACTCAACTTTGTGTAATTGCTTTGTCATATTTTCTTCATAATATATTTGCGTGGTAAAATGCCAGATTGTGATTCTCTTGATAGCATCAGCAAATAAGTTCTGATACCATTGATTTGACTACATATCTGCTTTGGATAAGCATATATATTTTAATTTGAAACTATTTCAATATAAAATGCACATTACTTCCATAAGACACATTTTAATTACGTAAAGTTAATTACTTAATTATGTAGAAGAGATTCGAGTCTGAACCATGTTAATTTCTAACCTGCCAATCCTTTCGCAAAGCTTTGGGCATTGATTAGATCGCATCAGGCGATAAATATCTTTTCTGTCATATTCTGGTCAAATAAGTTACTTAAAAATGAACTTATTAAAATTGAAGAAAATGAGACGAAAACGTTATTCAAACACTAAAACAGTGACCAAAACAACATACCAACAACATTTCTAGACATGTGGAAACCAACAAAACCCGGGAAAACTGTAATAAAGCATGACAACATCTACCTGAACTTAATGTTATATTTGCTGACAGCGTCGTTATGGAGATCCACGTGACGTTAGATACGTCATTGATGACAATAACTGAAGTGAACCATGTAGGTCATTGTTTTCATATTGAATATTGCTAAGAGCATTCCCCGGAGATAGTCTGAAAAATTAAAACAAAAGGTTTACTATTCAAACACTACATACTGAATATAAAATTATATCTTCTAAGAAGACGTAAAATTAAAGGGCTGGTGCTACATGAATTGAATTAGAATCACCAGATTTAGATGTTCTTTTGTTCTGTGCTCTCCCTCTCTCTCTCTCTCTCTCTCACACACACACACACACACACATACACACACACGCGCGCACGCGCGCGCGTATCCGATAAGAAAATGTCAGTTCGCAGTTTTCCTTTCATTAAAAATAAAAATAAAACACAAATGACAGGACAGACATATGTTAAAACGATTATTCCTCGTGTTGACTTATGAAGACATGATGAAATACGGAAATATCTCAATTGATTAACGCATTATTTTCCACTTAATTAACAGATAGGCGAGCACGTTATCGTACAAAAATGGAGTTGAATTATGAATTCTGTTGAAATCTGTTAATGTCTCAATTAATACCTCAACTAAGGAGTGAGTGAGTGAGATTTTTAAAGTAGCTTTAACAATTTTTCAGTCATATCGCTACGATGTCTGCAGCGTGGCAGTTTATAGTGATGTGATATAGTGCTAACACTGGGGATGCATGCTGCACACCTGTTGCATCGTTTCCCACCTGAAACCAGGACTACCTGTCCTAACAATAACCTCTTAATTTTGAGAACTAAGCGAGGAAGCTGCAAGCACCATTTTTACAAGTCTTTGGTATGACTTGGCCAGGGTTCGAAGCCGCAATAAACAAGTATCTAAGTCTCTTTTTATATCCTATATTATGGACTTCTTTTGTGGAAGGAGATTTACATACACACATAAAACATCAAGCATGATTTAAATACAATTTATTCACTTATCGATACGGATCAAAATAGCTTTTTTACCCTAACCTTTCTATGCGAATTGGTACCAAAATGCGCAGGTCAGGAACGGCAGACTTTAACAGTATAAAATTATTAACGACACGTGCAAATCTTTGCCAGACAGTATAATAAAAATAAAACCTAAAGGAGCACTATACTGGATTACAAAATTTACCTTCCATTCATTTTTATACTAAAATTGTCTCGTATTTTAATTAAATTTTGTTTAATGTAATAAAGCCTAAAACATGTTTAAGGATGATCTGAAATTCTAGGTATGTAACTGTTTCCTCGTCTAAAAACAGAAACTGACTTAGCGTTATATGGTCACGTGACAAATCAAACTGATAATCTAGGTCGAAAATGGCGGGAGAGTGAATGCTGATGCTTCACGTTCATTTATGTTATAATAGAAGACCATTTTTAATACGTGAAAGTTCTCCTAAAACTAAGGCAGTTCTTATATTCAGACTTAGAGCAGCGGATAAAGCAACGTATTTATTGTTTAAAATGATCATGGGGTCATCTCAAAATCTTAACGATTTAATTTTTACGTTACAACATCACTCTCTCTCTCTCTCTCTCTCTCTCTCTCTCTCTCTCTCTCTCTCTCTCTCTCTCTCTCGCGCGCGCGCGCAGAAATAATAAGGATGATCTCTGTATCTGTTTATATGATAATAAACACATACTCATCCTAACTTTACCCAAGGTGCAAGTTTGGCGTTAATAACTGAAACTGTATGAGAGCATTGGAATGGACATGGAGGAAAGACAGGCACACAAATATAAATAGACACACATGAACAAATCTTAGCCTGATTTGTGGAATAAAGACAAACACACAAATATAAATATACAATCATGAACAAATCTTAGCCTGATTTGTGGAATAAATAACTCACATGGTTGATGTACACGATGGACAGTTGCTTTGGATGAACGTTGTCCCAAATCCTTTGATTCGCATTTTACCAGTGTAAAAATAAACTGGTAAAATGTCAATCAAAGGATAGGAAAAATGATGAGAGATGTACCATATACTTTCCACCTTGTTGATATAGATATTGACTGTTTTATATGTAAGATACCAATAGCAGAACTTCCTGGAATGCTACACGAACTATGGCTGCAATATGTCATAATACACATTTGGATCTGGAAGTTATGGAAATTAAGATTCCATCACGTCATACGTTCAAGGAGAGCAGATGGTCAATGGCTAAAATATGATCGTGTCACGTGTCACTTTCTATGAAACTCCTATTACATCCCATGGTCATCTTGCTTGAAAAGCTGATAATGATGGCAGTTTGGCGTTCATCTGCGGTGTCTTCTGTGTTCCATATCTGCTGAAGAAAATATATTTAAAAAAACATACAGAGGATCATAAGTATTATTCTTCCATCGACGTCATTTAGTTTTCGGTTTATAATGCCTTTGGGACTTGAACATCTTCAGTTTTCCTAATACAATCTAGGTTCACATTAAAAGTATCTGATGATTCAATATCAACTGATTTTTTTTTTAATTCTGATCGGTTTAAATAGCTGTAAACGTGCTCGTTACATTGGCCGATTTTCTATCTCTCACGAGATCGAGATTGTCTCTTTGTAGTTTAGTTTTAGGTCTTGGTTTGTTGTACAGAAGCCCCTTAAGTGTCTGGTGAACATTCAAAGATTATTCTTGTCTTGCTTACATGCGGATTATTATGCTTTGTAGCAAGACCTTCGATGAAGAGTATCTTATCGTTTCTTGTTCTGTTTTTCACTTTCTTGCCTTTTTTTCTGCGCATTCATTGGATATCTGTTCTTTCAGTCTGGGGAACCTGACATTCGTTACATTTTTTCCTTTCTTCAATCACCTTTAAGGTGGACTGAGTTACCCATTCTTATTTCTAGGAATAGATAGTTTAAGGTAATAATGCAGAACGGCCTATTAAGGATTGATTGATTGGATTTACGTCGCGTGCGCTAAGGATCAATATCAACATTTCCTATTTGAAGTTACTTCCTCCATTTTTGCGCCTATTGTCTTAATCCTGTAAACTTTTTCAGATGTATAAAACGTATTCATTCGTCGACTAATGTTCCACTCTACAGATTCTCTCTTTGTATAGGGTTTGATTTTTAAAGACAAATATTTTTCCCAAATCACCTTACTGGTTATCTTTGTTACAAGTATTAAAAAACGACATTGTATATCTTAGGTGTTGCAGAATAACTTTTAACTCTCTTTATTTTGGTGGGTGATTGATGGGTGTAATGTGGCTATTCGTTTTCAGAATTGCCTTACGTGAGATGACCGACTTTCACAAGACAGTAGCTCCACTTCGTCATTTTCACTTCCTGGATTTCACACGTAAATTGGAAAAACAAACGATCCGATAACTATATATATATATATATATATATATATATATATATATATATATATATATATATATATATATATATATATATATATATATATATATATATATATATATATATATAGTATTATTCGTTTATTGCATTTTTAGAAGCTGGTGATTAAATTCATGTTTCTTATTTTAATAATTGCTAATGCGTATTTTGAGCTAGTTCATGCTCATTGTTCCTAATGCGTATTTTGAGCTAGTTCATGCTCATTGTTCGAGCCATTTTGAGAGCCGTCTGCTTTAGACCGTGCATAGTTTCCATAATTACAATATGTACAGAAATTTCAGTCACATTAAATGAAAGCCAGCATTGAGTTATGCCAACATTCTCGTGTTACCAATGCAAACAACTTTACATTTGTGTTGATCACTCTCTCAGAAGCATATACAAATTACAGACCAATACCGAGCAGTTTAAAAAAAAAAAAACGAGACGCGGTATTCATTCAGTTATTATCGGTGTGTGTGTGTGTGTGTGTGTGTGTGTCAATTCGTAGTAAATCATATTCTCGAAACAGACGTGTGATTTTTCCCAATTGTGAGCTCCAACATGATTTTCTCAAGGGAGAAAACTCTTCAGTGCTGCAAACGTGCAAAAAGTATTTTACTCGAATTAACCTTCCTTTCCATAGGACCTGACCAAGAGTAGAAGATAAAATTGAAAGTTAAAGATTTAGATAGCGATTCCAGCGCCGTCATTGTAAATATTTAGCTTTTTTTAGTCAAACTTAGTCGCTAACATAACGGTAATGCCGTTTCAAAGCGAGTCTATATCCAGGCAGTTGCTTTTCGTATGACATTTTTAGGGACAAATTTGATCCCAAACTTTAACACATCCGCAGTTTCTTTTTCTTCTAAACAATAAAACAGATCGATAGCAGCAAGTCTAAGAGTGAGGTTAAGCGTTATTTTGAAGTTTGTTTCCCAGACAGTGAATACTACTTTTCTATGTTGGAAAAGTTCAGTTGTGGAAATGGTTTCTTAACCCTCATTCAAGAATTGGCTCCTTAAAAAAAAAAAAAAAAAAAAAAAAAAAAAAAAAAAAAAAAAAAAAAAAAAAAAAAAGAAAAAACCATTTAAATGGAGTCAGTAAATACGGATCATATTATCGTTATGGCACCTGCCTAACATGGGCGGTAAACTTACATATTTTGTAATAATTAATAGTATTGCATAAAGGCGATTTCATTGCCATCGTATTGGTATCATGTTACAGTTCTCCTTCAAAAAGTGAAATATTCTTCTATTATTAGTATTATGTTACATACCCATTATATTATTAGTATTATGTTGCATACACATTCTATTATTAGTATTATGTTACATACACATTCCATTATTAGTATTATGTTACATACACATTATATTATTAGTATTATGTTACATACACATTATATTATTAGTATTATGTTACATACCCATTCTATTATTAGTATTATGTTACATACACATTCCATTATTAGTATTATGTTACATACACATTATATTATTAGTATTATGTTACATACACATTCTATTATTAGTATTATGTTAAATACATATTCTATTATTAGTACTATGTTACATACATATTCTATTATTAGTATCATGTTACATACACATTCTATTATTAGTATTATGTTACATATACATTCTATTATTAGTATTATGTTAAATGCATATTCTATTATTAGTACTATGTTACATACATATTCTATTATTAGTATTATGTTACATACATATTCTATTATTAGTACTATGTTACATACTCTTGCAGATTTTACAGTTTATAGTGATGTCTAGTAGACATCTAGAATGATGTCCCACCCAGTCACATTTTCTGACACCAGGCCGACCTCTCCTAACCTTTTAATGCTGAGCGCCAAGTGAGGCAGCTGTTAGTACCATTTTTATAAGTCTTTGGTATGACTCTGCCGGTGATCGAACCCACGACCTCCCCCCATTGAAGACGGAAGCTCTAATTCATAGGCTTCTGCGCATGCCATTTGCTTGAATCAACGCACTTGAAATGACTTATGTGTGTGCTTTTGTGTATATATATATATATATATATATATATATATATATATATATATATATATATATATATATATATATATATATATATGTATGTACGCAGTATCAATGATATGGCACGAGATGTAATAACAATTCATTAAAAGGAAATGAGGCTTGCCGAGTTTCCATTTAATAAAAAATTTATACAGCGAGTAGTATATCATTGATTCAGCGTACATACTATAAATATATTTTATTTATATGACATGCAAATACACATATTTGCACTTTGAATGGAGTTACGATATATTCGGGCAACTGTGTTTGACCGAGTGAATGAACTCCTCACATCCATGCGGGTGTTACCGCTACCAAATGTAGTTGTACGATTCATCTTGTTGTTCACAATCACATATGCAAATTTATAAGTTGGTTGTTTTCTTTTTGAGTTTCTATTTTTATTCAGATTTATTAAATCAATATAAGACGCACTAATGATTTATACATGAAATATGTTTTTTTATGAAGAAACTAGTGCACTTCAAACACGGTTAACTTCTTGTACACTGAACCTGAACTGTCAGGCATTCACGTACTGGCGTATGGAAATTAGCGTGGAATATAAACTAAGCGAAATGACGAACTAACAAGAGGTAATTAAAATATTTTAATATATTGACAGTTCATCTAAGACATTATTCTGCCTTAATTAACATTTCTAAAGATTATAAAATTTAAAATATATGCCTGGTGTCGACTGGCGATTGCAACTATGTAATATTTATATTATGAACACTGTAGAAGATCCAAAGGAATAGTTCAGTTTTAATGTTTTCGTCCAGCGCCATATGTTTTTCTCTCTCGCTCCAGATTATTTTTGTCCCTAACGCACGACAGCGGAGAAGAGAATGGAGAAAAAAAGATTCCGATGAAATTATGTACCATTTTAATTTCATTTAGACAACGGGCACTATTAATACTTTTTATCATTAATTTTTTATGTCATTTATGATCAATGAATGAGTAGATAGATAGGCTATATATGTCGGCCAGTTTAACTGGTAGAGGAAGAACCCTGGAAAACCCCGGGAAGAACCACAGACCCACGAGAAGCTACTGGCAAGCTTTCTCGCGTATCCACGTTAGCCGAACCTGAGATGGCAGTGATCCGGAACGGTGAGCGCTTTAGACCACTCGGCCACTTGGGGCCCCCTCCTGCAGTTGAAAGAATGTTTATATATTCGTATTATTGCGCCATGGACGGATCACAATTTGATATAACAATAGTATTGGTATATCATATTGCTTTATACCAACGCTTTAAATGCGATGTTATTTTAATGTACGTGGGAGAGAGAGACAGAGACAGAGAGACAGACCAGGAAATTATTATTTTTTTTTATTGTTGTTTGTTTTTTGTTTGTTCGTTTGTTTGTTTGTTTGTTGGTTGGTTGGTTTTTTTCTTGGTTTTTTTGTGGGGGGTTTTGGGGCCTTTTAACCGTGCTTCCAAAATGATTTCAGTAATTATAACCAATACAATAAAAATGTGTCGCTTGGAGTATCACATCTAGTACTGTCATAGTGACTGTGTCAACCTCTTTGGTCACAATTAGTCTCTAAAATAGCGGAAATGGCGTTTCAAAACTAGTCTGACTCCAGTGGCGGGCGGTTTGTGCAGGCAGTGCTGTTGTATATGACGTTATTTAGTGAGCCATTTGATGGAAACCTGTATGAAGTTGCGTTTGTGCTATTAAAAAAATGATGCCACCATCTCTTACAGTTCATACCGAAAACAAAAAAAAAAAGCATTACAAGGAGTTAGTAAATAATTATTATATTATCATTGTGACATATATCTATTATGGAATATAAAATTACATATATTGTAAAAATAATGATAATGATAATGCATAAGGGAGGAATTGTATTCGTAATGGTATAAAGTTTACAATTTTGATGCCAAAAAAATGAAATAATGATCTATTCTACGAGTTCTAATTATATCATGTAGATTTTACTCAGATAACAATATTGTAAGGACTACTAAAATACAATTAATGAATCATGATTGGCATTTACAATTTATATTTACTTCCTCTACATGTGCGCATACCTTTCAAGTCACGTGATCCTGCAAACCTTTTAAAATGTATAAAGCATATTCATTCGGTAAACAAAACGTTTGAAAGGATTAAACAAGTACTACCCAATAAAGATAAGGTGAGTAGTGAATTTTACTTCCTGTTTTTCAGTTCTACAAGTTGACAAATATGTCATATAGATGATTAAAGAATTATCATCGAACCAAGGTAAGACAATACTAACAGTTAAACATATTCAATATACACATCATTTATTATGAAATTAATTCTCTCTCTCTCTCTCTCTCTCTCTCTCTCTCTCTCTCTCTCTCTCTCTCCATAGCTGGTAGAGAAACTTATCCGAGAAACAAACACGCATGATCAATATACTGTTCCAACGTTTTGTGCTTTATTCGTTAGCTTTGTGAGACATAGATACTGTATCACTTTTCTGACGGTGACGGCAGCGTCAACATTATAATAAAAGTTTTTACAGGGTAGATGCAAAAGGAAAACGTTAACGCACAGACACAGGTCATAGACCAGTTTCCGCTGAATACCTGTCCTAATTAGATATCATGCATGTGTATGTTCTGTCCCTTCTAGCTTTTGTCCCAAGTTTATAAACAGTGTAATGTTAGAACCCTTTTTCGAACTGACATAGGTGGGAATAATGAACTGACTCTAACACATAGGTCATAATTTTATGCCATAATCGCTGTGAGGGTGGGTATGGGGATGTATTGGGGTTGCCTTGTATAATCGCTGTGAGGGTGGGTATGGGGATGTATTGGGGTTGCCTTGTATAATCGCGGTGAGGTGGGTATGGGGGTGAATTGGGGTTGTCTCGTAATTACTGTTTTATAGCTCTTTTGTTTTCGTGGTTATTATTCGTTCTCTTGTACGAATACTCCTCACATATCACTAACAGTTTCAAGTGATATAAACTTATTTGTGAGTTATACCTAGATGTGTGATAATTGTGTTATTAAACAATAAACGATTGTCTGACATCCTTTTATTACTTGCTTGTCTACCCCACCCTCTTTCTGCTTTGAACTTTTCAATCTCAAATTAACCATTTTATCAGTAGTGGGGGTTGGGACTATGTGTCATAAGTCAAAATAACCCAATCCGCCCCTGTATCAGTGAAAATAACAGAGGTGTGTTTGTGCGTGTGTGCATGTGTGTGTGTGTGTGTGTGTGTTCTTTTAGACTTCTAGAGACATCCTCTATTTACCGTTCTCGATGTTCAGATTTATTGTATTCAAGGAAAATGTGGAAATCAAGTGATATTGTCCTTCCATGTTTAGGAAGGGGTTGTGTGAGTAGGATGGAATAGGGAGGTTGAGGAGGTGCATAAGTGCAAAAGATTGAAAAAAATGAACTGTTACGTACTGTTGGTTTTACATCCATTTCGATTTTCTCAAGCGTTGAAATGCAGATCCATGTTAGATATAATATAGATGTGCAATCACTCGTAGTAGATAAGCTTGCTGACTGTATTCAACGACTAGACCAAATATGTTGTAAGCCATCCATTGTTAAACATACATATATTTTACGTACGGATGGAGAGAGTGAGTGAGAGAGCGAGAGATCTGCACACAAATTACAACGCTATGAAAGTGGCATGTGTCTTAAATCCCCTCATAAATTTGACTTCACGGTCATTTAGCAGCATTAAGATATCTTCCTGGTCACATTTGCGTAAGCAAATTCATATATTATTTTTAACAGCATTATATACTATTCATCTTATATATAAAGTAAACAATGCTTGAATAGATCTGAATCGATAGGTGAATGTACAGACAGAATGTCTGTTCTATAGGTAGATAGAGATACGTAAATACCCAAATACAGAGAGCCGTAAATAGACAAAGTCATATACCCAAATACAGACAGCCGTAAATAGACAAAGTCATATACCCAAATACAGACAGTCGTAAATAGACAAAGTTCTGCACCTAAATACAGACAGACATAAATAGACAAAGTCCTATACCCAAATACAGACAGCCGTAAATAGGCAAAGTTCTATACCTAAATACAGACAGACCTATATAGAAAAGTCATTTACCCAAAATACAGACAGACCTAAATAGACAATATCTTATACCCAAATACAGACAGCCATAAACAGACAACGTCCTATACCCAAACACAGAAAGACCTAAATAGAAAAAGTCCTATACCCAAAATACAGACAGACCTAAATAGAAAAGGTCCTATACCCAAATATAGACAGACCTAAATGGGAAAAGTCCTATACCCAAAATACAGACAGACCTAAATAGAAAAAGTCCTATACCCAAAATACAGACAGACCTAAATAGACAGTGTCTTATACCCAAATACAGACAGCCATAAATAGACAAAGTCCTATACCCAAATACAGACAGACCTAAATAGAAAAAGTCCTATACCCAAATACAGACAGACCTAAATAGAAAAAGTCCTATACCCAAATACAGACAGACCTAAATAGACAAAGTCCTATACCTAAATACAGACAGACCTAATTAGACAAAGTCCTATACCCAAATACAGACATACATAGACAAAGTCCTACACCTAAATACAGAGAGAATTAAATATATAAAATCGTATACCCAAATACAGACATACGTAACTAGACAAAGTCCGATAACCAAATACAGACAGACGTAAATAGACAAAGTCCGATCAAGGTCTATACGATATTAATATCGCCTGCTATCTTGCTAGACTCTCTATACCAAACAGTTATTCCTGCCGAACATACATAACACTGGTCAACAGTGAAATCATTACTGACTTGAAAAGGCCCTAATCTGTAGTATTTTGGTGTGCCGAACACGAATATAACCGTGAAAAATTTGTATTGGCTCTCGTTTTGAAGATATTCATATACCTCATTTTCTATGTTTCACTGTGTAAATTTCTCCAGTAGGACTGCAGCAACATCCGGAATAATGATGTAACATTGCATAATACCATCATGCTCACATCATCCACAGTTGATTGCATCATTTTCTGATGCAATGCAATACTAATGCCATGCGGCTGCTGAAGTAAGTTGACGTCAGCAGTGTACTATACATGTGTAGGCCTATTATACTAATGCCAGGCGGCTGCTGAAGCTGACGTAAGCAGTGTACTATATAAAGCCCAATCAGATAGGTTCAGCATTTAAAATATTTTAGACGTTGTGCGAGACAGTTCAAGCTACTGTTACATAAAACTTATTATTTTATCCATTTACGTACAATAAAGAACAGTAATGCCTCGAAAGTGTGTTAATACCGCGGACAATTTTTGCTATATTTGTGGGGAAGTGACATTTGCCAACCAGAAGAAAAGTATCAATTCTCAAGTGAAGAAGGCATATCATCTTTACTTCGGATGCAAGGTTGGTGACCAAGACAAGCCTTGGGCTCCGCATATATGCTGTGCTACATGTACAACACAGCTTTCACAGTGGTTGAATTGCAAAAGGTCATCAATGCCGTTTGCAGTCCCAATGGTGTGGAGAGA
The DNA here is from genome assembly GCA_028554795.2 of Sinohyriopsis cumingii. NCBI lineage: Eukaryota > Metazoa > Mollusca > Bivalvia > Unionida > Unionidae > Sinohyriopsis > Sinohyriopsis cumingii. Next base: position 41,202,419 of record CM068833.1, read on the forward strand.
GCCAAGCAACCACCTAAATGACTGTTACTTCTGCTTGGTTCCTCCTCTTTCCGGCGGAATAACGAAGCGAAAGAAGTCGAGAATAGTCTACCCAAACATTCCGTCTGCATTGAGACCAGTTCCACATGGTGAGGGACTTCCTATTCCAGAACCTCCAGCAGAATATTCTCTTGATTCATCTGACGAAGACAAAGGTGAGTCGACCTGTTCTTCTCCTGGTCCATCAGCATGCAGTGATCCAGATTTTCACTGTGGTGCATCATCAACCCCACACAGAATAACACAGGAAGAACTAAATGACCTGATTCGTGATTTGGACTTATCAAAGAACAAGGCAGAATTGCTAGGATCAAGACTCCAACAATGGAATCTTCTAGAAGAAGATGTCACAATTACTGCATATAGAAAGCGCCACCAGCAATTGGAGCCTTTCTTCAGAAAGGAAAGTAATCTGATATTCTGTTCCGATATTGAGGGCCTCATGAATGCTTTAAAAATCACTCATGACCCACAAGAATGGAGACTATTTGTGGACTCTTCGAAACTGAGTCTCAAGGCTGTGCTTTTGCACAATGGAAACATTCTTCCATCTATTCCAGTAGCGTATGCTGTCCACATGAAAGAGACATACGATAACTTAAGGCAGCTACTGAATTCCATTGAGTATAACAAGTACAGCTGGCACCTCTGTGGTGATTTGAAGGTAGTTGCCCTTTTAATGGGACTGCAGCAAGGATATACAAAATACATGTGTTTCTTATGCGAGTGGGATAGCCGAGCAAGGGAAATGCACTACATGAGGAAGGAATGGACTCACAGGCAGAATGTAGCCATTGGAGAGAAGAATATCCAACACCCAGCTCTGGTTGAGGCTCAGAAAATCTTGCTACCACCCCTTCACATCAAACTAGGTTTGATGAAGAACTTCGTGAAAGCCATTGACCGGACTTTGCCAGCATTCCGATACCTGCATGAAAAATTCCCTCGACTCAGCGAAGCAAAGATTAAAGAGGGAGTTTTTGTGGGTCCTCAGATTCGAGAGCTTTTCAAAGATGACCGGTTCAACAACTTGCTGGAAGGTGACGCGAAACAAGCATGGAATGCTTTTCGCCTAGTTTCTACAAACTTCCTCGGAAATGTTAGGGCAGAAAACTATAAGGAACTAGTAGAAGACATGTTGATGAAGTATAAGAAACTTGGCTGCAATATGTCTCTAAAGATTCACTTCCTTCATTCCCATTTGGATTTCTTTCCTAGCAACTGTGGTATTGTTAGTGATGAACACGGCGAACGTTTTCATCAAGATATCGCAACAATGGAACAAAGATACCAGGGAAAATGGTCCACTACAATGCTGGCTGACTACTGCTGGACACTCCTCAGAGATGCTCCCGAACAGCTGTACAAGAGACAGGCGAAGAAATCTAAGATGTAGTCAATGACTTGATTTTTTATAGGTAGGCTATTACAGTTGACCTTTTACTATTGGAATGCATTTCGTTATGTAAACATTAATTTCTTGCAGATTACAAAAAAACTAGAGCCAATTTTGCAATTTGACTGTCATATTCGTGTTCAGCACATAAAAATTGATAAGAATTGACTAATTTTATTTCAGTAACATGACTTTTGTAAAAATTTGTTGTCCAGTGTAATCGCTCCATACATGTTGTAATTTCCTAAACAAGTTTATTGATTTGAACCTATGTTAAATACACATTTAGCTCACTTACAAGTGCGTTTCAGTTATATTCTATTTTGATCGAAAAAAGTCCTTTGTTTGCTAAGTCAAGTCACGAACAAGGAAGTGTCCAGAATTTGTTCCTTGTCTTTATATTTGAAAGGGTGTTCCAGGTTGGATTGTAATGGATAGCGTGATACAGTCTGATTAAAATGTGTTTGGTTTGGTTTGGTGATGGACGGCATAAGGAGCACCATGCAATCTGACTGAAATGCGTTTGGTTTGGTTTGGTGTTTAATGGTACATTAACAGTCCTTCGACAAAGCTTGTTCAGTCGACTCAAACAAAGCAGGCTGCTTCAGGTTCTGTTATTTGTTAAAAAATCTAAACAGTTTTTCCATGTATGGGTTGTCTTCACACATTGGTCAGCAGCTGGTAATGAGTAATGCCTGTGGAATCTTAAAGGGACCTGGGATCTTTTGACCATTACACTGTAATAACACATTTTTTAATCATTGTTATGAGGACAGCAATATATCGTCCCTGTGTGTGTGTGTGTGTGTGTGTGTGTGTGTGTTTTAGATTTTTAATGTAGCTTTTCCACACATATCGTTACGATGTCTGCAGTGTGCAATTTATAGTGATGTCTAGCAATGGGGCATCATGCCGCAGACATGTAGCAAGATGTCCCACCCAGTCAAATTATCCTGACACCAAGCATACCAGTACTAACACTAACGCCTAGCGAGGCAGCTGTTAGTACCACTTTTAAAAGTCTTTAGTATGACTCGGTCGGGGTTCTAACCCGCGACCTCCAGCATCCAAGACGGACGGTCTAACTATTAGGCCACATGAGCGGTGGCCCATCGTCTGTATATATTATCTCTCTCTCTTTCTTTCTCTCTCTCTCTCTCTTTCTCTCTGCGTCTTTTTTCGCGCCTATATATGATACAAATTTGAAGATTAGTGCTAATGACAAAACAAAAGAAAATTCTGTCGAACGTTATGTCTCGTCTGCTTCTCCACTACTTAATCCGAAACACTTAGTAAAGTCAATTATCATGTAATGTAGTGGTAATTATATAACCACGCGTTATATTTTACGAGCGCAAACAAAACTAATACAGGTGAATGCACACATCAAGCTGTATCACCTTACATGCAGTAATAGTATGGACACTGTACTACGTGTAGAATTAAACGTGACGACATTCAGCGGACCATGAAAAACAGAAGAGATGTATGTAACATGTACATACATGTACCTTCGGACTTTGTTGATTTTAATCGTAAATACACAATCAAATGTTACGACTATATAAGAATACGTCTGTACTCACTACGACCTACTTTTGCAAGCAGTTAATATTTTCGAAGGAAAACGTACATTCGCTGAAGGGTCACCGGAAGACCGATTAATCTAAAATGCACGCCTTTACAAATCGCTGACATCTTATTGATACGAGTGTTGATACGAGTCTCATACTCGGCCAATGTGTTTATGTGACAATGCTTGCCTGGGTCAGTGGTTCATTTTCGCGGATTTCCCGGTTTTTCCTCAACTAAATATATTGTCCACCGTGTATAACCTATTGTGTGCTGCAAAATGGCGTTAAAACCATAACAACGACCATTCATTTAGCAATAACTGGATAGGACTGGTCGGTGCTCACTTGGAATTTCGAACATATGTTATATTGCAATCAGATTAACTTATGCCCGAAAGAGTTTCTGACGTAATTTATCATGGTAATAATACTCGTTCGCTAATATCACAACAGTGTGTTTGAAAACTCTCCTTTGCGCACTTACGTTCCCGTCCCCTACCTTGAGCTGCCAGCAATAATTAAAAGTTCCACCAAACGTTTTTTAAAATAATTTAGTTTTTGTTCCCTCCCCCGCCCTCCTCTGCACCGTTCCTTTCCGCTATCCACTTGAACCATTAAAAAGTATCTGGTGTATTTCCACAGGCCCTATTATAAACTTGTCTGACATAAAAAGGATATCCAGAACAAAGGTATGATAATTATTACAAACTTGTCTGACATGAAAAGGATATCCAGAACAAAGGTATGATAATTATTACAAACTTGTCTGAATAAAAAGCATATCCAGGCAAAAGGTATGATAAGTATTACAAACTTGTCTGACATAAAAAGGATATCCAGGAAAAGGGTAAAATAAGTATTACAAACTTGTCTGAGATGTACAGGATATCCAGGAAAAAGGTATGATAATTATTATAAACTTGTCTGAGATGTAAAGGATATCCAGGAAAAAGGTATAATAAGTATTACAAACATGTCTGAGATGTAAAGGATATCCAGGAAAAAGGTATGATAAGTATTACAAACTTGTCTGACATGTAAATGATATCCAGGAAAAATGTATAATAAGTATTACACACTTGTCTGAGATGTAAAGGATATCCAGGAAAAAGGTATGATAAGTATTACAAACTTGTCTGACATAAAAAGGATATGCAGGAAAAAAGTATGATAATTATTATAAACTTGTCTGACATAAAAAGGATATCCAGGAAAAAGGTATGATAAGTATTACAAACTTGTCTGACATAAAAAGGATATCCAGGAAAAATGTATAATAAGTATTACAAACTCGTCTGACATAAAACGGTTATCCAGGAATAATGTATGATCATTATTACAAACTTGCCTAACACGTACAGGTTATCCAGGAAAAAGGTATGATAATTATTACAAGCAAATTATTGTGTTCTTTTAGGTCACGAAAAGCCTGTTATGTTTTATTTTTCGTCGATAGGTTAGCTGCATGCCAATTACTTATATGTATATATACTACATATTATCGACCAAATTATTTTCTTATTGGATACGACATTCTCTTCACGGTCTACATTGCGGATTCATCTTTCTCCCATTATAGACTGAGGCCCCGGGTGGCAGAATGTTCTAAAGCGCTCGACTTTACCGATCACTGCCACTTCTGTCCGCGTGGGTCTGAGTCTCGGGCTCGGCCAATGCGGATGTGTGAGAAAGCTGCCAGTAGCTTCCACTGGGTCGCTGGCTCTTACTGGGAATTACCCGAGTTTTTCTCCACCAGTTGTATTGACGGACATGTATCCCCTATCTTTGGCTGAGAAATGGGTTTCAAATCGAAATTCAACAACAAAGCCACCCATTATGTTTATCGTTTTGGTTATATTAGATTTGAAAATACACGGTACAGTCGAACCCACTTATCTGTATGTACACGTATTATTCTTCTGAGATAGTAAATGCCGTGTACACGATGGTCTTTTCATAGTCTGCCTTTAATGTATGAATCGAGAACGAATTGAGGAAACCGTCCCACAAAATTAGTATCTAACAAACCAAACGTAATAAATGCTGTATTAGAAGACGCAAATATAATATAAGAAAAGGAACAACGGATGTTAACCTTACTTAATATGAACCATAAAATACTTTTCCTGGCAAGTAGATTTTCAAACTTGAAAGTGCTGTTATAAACAAATTGGAAACAACTTTTACTTTTTAATTAGGTTTAAAAACTTTTACTCTCTCTCTCTCTCTCTCTCTCTCTCTCTCTCTCTCTCTCTCTCTCTATATATATATATATATATATATATATATATATATATATATATATATATATATATATATATATATATATATATATATATATATACATACATATATATAGTGGCGTACTATGGAAGTTGCGAGGTTTTAAAATTATTTGCTTGGGTGCCAAAGAAAGGATCCGCCCCGGGTGCTAAGGACTTTACGCACGCCCCTGTATATATATATATATATATATATATATATGATCCAGATGTTTATAATACAACACCAGCAGTAACAACAATAAGAACAAGAACAGTAAGAATAATTAAGTGATGTAGAATAGAATGAGGGGGAAGAGGTCTAACCTCACTTGCTGCTAGTTTAACCGTAGAGTGACGAACATACGTTTTCACAAATATGTGTTATGGGCTAATATACGAATCATTCTGTGAGTGTAGTGATTTTATTTAAAAACAACTCAGAACTTGAGGAGGACATATTGATATCAAACTTAGTGAATTGACGATTCTGTGTCTTGAATGAAATGAAAATTGCCAAGCTCTCATTCGTTGTGCTTAGTATCAAGTTTTTCGATTAGCATAATCCTCTTAGCGGCGGATAATATATCACTGACTATTTTACAACAGGTAACTATTGAGAGGATATGACGCAACACATAATTTCCACAGGCCTAAATATAGTCCATATGGACAGTGTTAGACCTTAGGACAAACTTTGAAAGAAAGCATCGTTTCGGATAGAAAAGTCAGTCTCTTTTGCGATTGAAAAATATGCTTACGATGCAATAATCTCGAACTCAACAAGTAGAAATCGAATAAATATATTGATAGGAAGCTGGATATTTTAAAGTTCTCAAAATTCTATAGTGTATTTCAACATGGTACCTATCGCAAGTCTTTTGGCATTAATTTCTTAACAATTAAGCTTATTTAACATTCAAAGGATTTCCACACATGTGCAAAAATTTCCCATATGAAATACAGTCTTTATAAGCATATCAGACAATTATTTTCAAATATGCGCAGGAAAACTTGTTTTATTTATATGAAATTATTTATATCATATGAAAAATAAAGTCAAATTATTTCACATATATAGTTTCAGATATCTGACAAACTATTGGGCATAAGTGGAAAAATAGTTTACATATGAAATAAAGGTTTATTTTTTATGTATGAAGTTATTTTCTTTATTTTTAAAATTCTTTTATTCATTGTAAAATACCTCATTTATTTCACATATAATACAATGGATTTCTTATATATGTAATACATTCTTTTGATTTACCTTTATGAAATTTTATATCACATATGTAAAGAAAATTCCATCGGTTGACTTCTTTTTACACACGTAAAAACATTATATACGTGAAAATCTTTTTAAGTTTATTGATGCAAACAACAAATCCAAAACAATACTGATCAGTAATAAACAACCTGACTAGAACAAATGATGACATACCTCTCGAATTTTATAATTCTTTATAAACATACACTCATCCCGTGAGAATAATGACGAGACAGATGAGAATGAGGAACCATTACATATAGAACATTACACAGTACTAATTAACCAATCCCTAAAGAGAAAATGCAAAAAGTGCTGAGAAATTTGAAATTTGATACGTCACCTGTGAAGATTCAATCTTGAACGTATATTCTAAATATGCTAAAAACATTTTTTCCTGCTTTTTGTTAGCTTTTTTAAAACCTGATTTTAAATACATGGGTTGTTAAAGAAACCCAGACGACAGGCTTAATCAAACCGGTATTAAAATAAGGAAGATAAATTAGATTCTATCGATATAAAAAATAAGGAAGACGAGTCAGATTGTACCGATATAAAAAATAAGGAAGACGAGTCAGATTGTACCGATATAAAAAAATAAGGAAGATGAGTCAGGTTCTACCGATATAAAAATAAGGAAGATGAGTCCGATTGTACGGATATATAACATAAGAATGATAAGTCAGATTGTACGGATATATAACATAAGAATGATAAGTCAGATTGTACGGATATATAACATAAGAATGATAAGTCAGATTGTACGGATATATAACATAAGGATGATAAGTCAGATTGTACCAATCATAGGCCTGTTTCACTACTGAGCTGGCATCGTATAGTCTCTACTGCACTTCTTAATACAATGTCGCTTTTCTTTAGAAGAATTTACTACTAAGGTACAGGTAGGTGTTCCTAACGGATATTTCCACAACTGATATTATTTTGTCTTATAGGATTTAATAGAACTTTTATAAAGAAGTTATGAAACAGTGTTTTCCACTTTTGTGGATTTTTTCCCCGTGCTTTCGATAGGTCATGGAGAGTTAATTTATGGAGAACACTGATTGACACCAATCACTGGGAAAATACTCCAGGGATAATGAACATGTATTTGGATGTAACGTCTTGTATCCTCCACAATGGAAATAAATCAGGGCCATTTACTTGCAATTAAGGAGTTAGATGTGTGTGTGTGTGTGTGTGTGTGTACATTTTGTATATCAAGGTATCTTTCTATAAATTCATACATGACAGTTTGTTTGCACATATGAGTGGAAAGATAAATGACAAAAGTCATCAATAAGAAATTTAGAAAAACAGAAATCCTATATGTAATATGTGCATTTGCTATATTTGCATTTGCAACTCTCTCTCTCTCTCTCTCTCTCTCTCTCTCATAGCCCCCCCCCCCCAATCTCACACAGTTCCACTAGCTATAGTTTAATCTACTAAATTTAGATCTACTATTGTATCTCATATTTTTGTTTCTTCATTGATTTTGTATACTGTGAGCCCAAAGCCACTAACCTCGGTACCGTACTGGGCATATGACAATAATAAAATTGAAAACAAAGTATTTAAGAAAGAATTTAGCATACGGTTCAATACTGTGTTCATCTCGATGTTATTCTGTTTGCCTGAACACAATATGATAGTGGGTAAAAAAACAAAAACATTTGTAGTCGTAAGGTGACTTCCTATAGCATTCACGAATATATCTCTTACAGAGATAGCATTCACGGATATATATCTTACAGAGATAGCATTTGATATATATCTTACAGAGATAGCATTTGATATATATCTTACAGAGATAGCATTCACGGATATATTTCTTACAGAGATAGCATTCACGGATATATATCTTACAGAGATAGCATTTGATATATATCTTACAGAGATAGCATTTGATATATATCTTACAGAGATAGCATTCACGGATATATTTCTTACAGAGATAGCATTCACGGATATATATCTTACAGAGATAGCATTTGATATATATCTTACAGAGATAGCATTTGATATATATCTTACAGAGATAGCATTTACGGATATATCTCTTACAGAGATAGCATTCACGGATATATCTCTTACAGAAATAGCATTCACGGGTATATCTCTTACACAGACAGCATTTATTGCCGAAAGATTTATATTTACCGTTTAAATTCGTGGCTGACTTCAACAGTAAAATCCACGAAGATGGGTACCCAACAAATAAAGGTGAAATTACATAAATTAAAAAGCTAATGGTTGATGACGTGTTGGATTTTGTAGCGTACGATGTATTTGAGTCCCTAGACCAGCCTAGATTGAATTCCAACCTCAAAGAATTATATAGAATTCCGTAGTTCTTAGCATATGTTTTTTTAAATTCTTTTCATTCAAAATATTTAAGCCAAATCCCCAAATATGTATTAGTAATTTGTACGAAACTAATTTAAGTAAGTAAATGCTTATCAGATATAAAAAGGTCACGTTTTGGACCTCACAGGAAGTATTTTTCAGTAAAATAACAGTCCCGACTCCATACGTAATACTAGTGTGCACGCACACACGCACACATGTACGTACGTACGTACATGCATACATACATACATACATACATACATACATGCATGCATGCATGCATACATACATACATATATACATACATACATGTCGTGAAGTCTTGTTAATATTTTGCATTTTTATAACATACTTGGACTGTATTAAAGGATCTAAATACATGTAATAACAAAAATGAATCTATCAAGTCATGTATTTTCCCGACCTTTTCAAAAATGTCAATTACTATATAAATCTATGAGATGTTTGGAAGTGGGATATAATTTATGGCCCCCTGTCTTAGCTGTAAAGATCCAGTACAAGATGGCAACATTATTTTTGTCCTTTCCTTAAGTTTGAGGTAATTATTTTTTTCTGATATTGCAGATGTCACTTAGGCAGTATATTCTGTGCGCCATACTTGGCATTGTGCCGCTTTCAACCGTTTTACATGGCTTGATGACCCCAGGAGAGATTGAAGACACAATTAAATCGGCCTTAAACGAAGCTAACAGGAGACAAGGTATGAGAAAACGTACTGATGACAATACATTGAAATTACCATGAGACAAAGTACTGATGAAATTACACAGCAATTACCAGGAGACAAGGTATGAGACAAAGTACTGGTGAAATTATATTCAAATTACCAGGAGACAAGGTATGAGACAAACTACTGATGAATTGACATTAACAATACCAGGAGATAAGGTATCAGGCCAAGTACTGATGACATTACATTGAAATTACCAGGAGACAAGGTATGAGACAAAGTACTGATGAAATTATCTTAAATTAACAGGAGGCAAGGTATGAGAATAAGTCCCGATGAAATTACATTGAAATTATCATGAGATAAGTAAGAGACAAAGTGCTGATGACATTACATTGAAATTACCAGAAGACAAGGTATGAGACCAAGAACTGATCAAATTACAAAAAATTACCAGGAGACAATGTATGAGACAAAGTACTGATGAAATTACATTGAAATAACCAGTAGACAAGGTATGAGACAAAGTAATGATGACATTATCTTCAAATGACCAGGAGACAAGGTATGATACAAAGTACTGATGACATTACATTTAAATTACCAATAGACAAGGTATGAGACAAAGTACTGATGAAATTACAATAAAATTACCAGGAGACAAGGTAAGAAACACAGTATTGATGAAATTACAATAAAATTACCAGTAGACAAGGTATGAGACAAAGTACTGATGAGATTAGGGGAGACAGGGGCTAGTTGATACCAATTTCACTTATATAAAGAATAATGTGAAACAAAGAATATTACAAGTTAAATTGACAACTGCATTTTTCAGTCATGTATATGGGCATTATAATCTATAATAACATTTTCTCCAGTAAACAAATAAAGAAGAAATTTGGTGAAAAGTAACCCCTCTCCGGTTTCGTATCAACATGCCCCATGCTGGGGTAAGTTGATACAGTACATGGGGCAAGTTGAGACATCATTATTCGCATTAACTACTGCAATTGAGCACCCTGTTATATAACTGAGATAGTTGAAAATGAAACACATTCATGATTGATAGTCACCATGCCTTACAAGAAATGTTCAGCACTGGGCCTTACCAGTACAAGAAACTGAAAAGTTATGAAAATCAGAAAAATGTGAATGAAATTTAAAAAACATGTTTGTCACTGTCAGATCAGTTAGGCCTGCACAGTCACATGTCATCACTAGAGTTACAGTTCTGGCAGACAAAGCTCAAACTTCCATCAGACCATGCTTCATGTGCCCACATCTCACAAACAATGCACTGAACCCAACGCTCTCGTGACTTGCTGTTGCCATATGGCTCAGTGCAAATGAGGCAGAAATTTTCTGATTCAGAATCAGAACTAGCACTCTCACTCTGAAACAAAGGTCTACGACATCTCTTGCGAGACTGCTGTTTCATAACAGTCTGAGTTTTTCCTGTTTCTGCTGCTGTTTTGTTACGCCTGTTTGCTGTCTTTTTGTCCTGGTTGTTATCTCGCTTCTGTTTGCCACCATCTCTCTTTGCTTGACTATCGTTATTTCTCAGACATGTGCTTTTCTTGGACTTTTTAGTCAAACTTCTCGCTGCAGTATCCTGCTCGATCAGTTGTTTTTCTGTAGTGTCAGTAAGAATTCGTGTTCTACCTCTTTTCCTAATTGTCCGTTTCTCACTCCGTGGCCCGGCTTTAGGCAGTGGACGAATCATATGCAAAGAACCTGGACTCGTAGACACTGATGGTTCTGGATCATTAAGCCTACTAGTAGTCGCAGTAGGGGTTGCTGCAGCTGGTTCAGCAGATGATTTCATGTGGTCATTTGATACATGCAGCGTTGATGGTATTGATGTTCCCTCAACCGAACAGACCATTTCTGACGTTGACGAATGTGGTTCTTCTTCAGATTGTGGAGGTTGACCTAGGCCTACCACTTCTTGGCCTTCATCGGTGGAAGATTCAGCAGCTGACCGTCGAGCGGTAGACATTGGTGCCGACGCAGGTGATGATGATTCTTCAACCGGTAATATCAATCCTTCTGATACTTTGCTAGGATCTGGTCTATCCGTAACTGACGATGGCAAAAAAGCGTCGTCTGAAATTCTGTTTCGATTAAAGGGATAAATTCCTGTAACTTCAAATCCTGCCTGAATATTTGTTGGTGTCATGGCTGACTTGAATGCAGGAGCACATACAGCTGGAATGTCCAGTGATTGCATGGGCCGTCCTGGATGGGCATTGCACCATGTGTCGCACTGTGCATTATAATAGCGTTTCAGTGGGGGAAAAACTGTGCAGTCAAGAGGCTGAAGCCGGTGAGAACAATGATGTGGGAAAGATAATAAGTGCACTCCATTGTTCTTTGCAAACTGGATGTTCTCAACGGAGATGTGAGATTCATGATTGTCTAATAATAGAAGAACTGGCTGGGTAATGGATGGTTTGGTAAGTTTAACGAAATGCTGAAGAGAGAGAAGAAAATTTTCTTTTGTCATCCAACCAGATTTGTGACAGCTTCCAATGCACCCTGGTGGACCGCCATCAACAAGTCTCTCTTGGTACCTCACCCTTGGGAATATGAACATCGGAGGAATGGCATGGCCCAATGCATTTATTGCACAACACAGAGTTACAAGAGTCCCCCTTTCAGCACTTGTTACAGCTCCCACCTGTTTGACACCTTTTGGTGCTAAACTTTTACCAGGATTTTGTGCTGTTGTGAGGCCTGTCTCATCAGCATTCCATATTGCCTATGGTTGAAAATGGAAACGCCTGTATAAATTCTCCAGATTGTCATAAAACAAATTTATATTTGTACGGTTAAAACTGGTCATACGACCGATGGATGTGGCTTTCGGTTTACGCACTGACAGAACACTGCTGTGGCGGTTCATAAACCCTGAAAACCAATCATCACCTGCTGACAGATTAGCTTTCCAGTTGTTTGGTCTCTCTTTGCCGATGTATACTGCTAATTCATAAGCCAGTTTTTTTTTGTTTCTTTTCGTGACAAGCCAAAAAAACATCTTAGCTGCATCAAGCAGATATGTTACAAACTTTTCCTCAGCGTCGGAAAACAGTTGTCTTGGCCGAGCATAGCCGCACTTTATTTCACCCTCTCCAGAAGCTACCAGTTCTTTTTTCTTCTTGCAGAATCGATAAAGCGTCATCTTATATATTCCAAATGCATCAGCGACTGGCCGCAGAGGTCGGTTCTGGTTCAAAACTTCATCAGAAGCACATTCCAAAACATCTGGACCAGCTCCTCGAGTGGTTTTCCGCTTATACGTTCGTACCATCTAAAACAGTAAAGTGTAAATAACTGTCAAGTACCATGCATATTCATATTCATGTTCACATTAGGCATATATTTATGCAACACTCAAGATAAAATAAATTAACACAAATAAATGGATATGAATATGAATGATTATGGATACGAATATAAACACGGTGGATTTCGAGAATGAATCTGAATCTGATTATGAAAATTAAATCACATCAAATTCATCAAACACGTTGAAGCACATCAAACATAGGCCTATTTCTATAAAATTAATAAAATGCTTTAATGTACACATGTAGGCCCTGCAATAATGTACACATTTAAGCCTATGGGGCTAATTGATACAGTATCAACTAGCCCCGGCACGTGTGTATCAATTAGCCCAGATAGGTAGGCCATGCTAAATTTCATTGTTACTTTACATGGAAGAGCAGGAACTGAACGACACTTTTCTGTTTAAAAGCGGAAACATCTATGCATAAAATAGTATTAAAATTATATTTGTCGTGCTTACCGTGCTTTCGCAAAATGCTAGCAAGAAATCTTCAAAAAGTTTTCAACGCAACTCGCAAATTAAAAACATCCTATAACTCGAAGACCAACGAGGTTTACGGCTTGCCGGAAATGCAGCGTAGATATCTCGCGTGCATCTAAAAATAGATACAAGATAGAGCTTTCCTGAAAATAACTAAGTAATACCGCTTGCATCAATTTGCCCCAGTATCAACTAGCCCCGGCTTCCCCTACACTGAAATTACCAGGAGACAAGGTATGAGACAAGGTACTGATGACATTATATTGAAATTACCAGGAGACAACGTATGAGACAAAGTACTGATGAACTTGCATTGAAATTACCAGGAGACAAGGTGAGACAAAGTACTGATGAACTTACATTGAAATTACCAGGAGACAAGAAACGAGACAAAGTACTGATGAAATTACATTGAAGCTACCAGAAGACAGGTATGAGACAGTATTGGTGAAATTACATTGAAATTACCAGGAGAAAAGGCATGCAACAAAGCTTTTTGATAAAATTATATTGAAATTACGGTTGTTGATTGACAGTTGTGTGCAAAGTATGATGCAAATTATCTAGATTGTAGATATTTCTCTATTCAAGGTTTAGCCGAAGGATGATGCCTGCTGGCCGGTCGAACATTATTACCGATTATCACCGTTCACCTTTTTTGTGAAATTCCTCACTGAAGACAAATTCGAGAAAATGATTTTGTCAATTCAACAGAACCGCTCTCTGCGTAAATATGGATGCAATTCTAAACACCAACGCCTACATTGAAAGAGATTTCAATATAATTTCATCAGTACCTTGTCTCATGACGACATCGTTTGGTTAAATGAAAAAGAAGCACCGAGATCGCTTACTTATCTTGGAAATGTCACATTGTCTATTCCATAGGTGGCTAAAGATTTTTTAGCAGAAACCAGCAGTTTTATGTACTTTATAAGCAAATGCGGTGTCACTATTTTCTCAGACTAAAGTACATACTGACTTGTCATTACCTCCAGAGACTCAAGCACTTTCTGATCTGTCAATACCTCTTCAAGTTCAAGCACATTCTGACTTGTCAATACCTCCTCAGACTCAAGCTTATTGCGACTTGTCAATACCTCCTCGGACTCAAGCTCATTCTGACTTGTCAATACCGCCTCAGGCTCAAGCACATTTTGGTATTAATGCTGATTGATTTGTAATGCTCAAACGTATTTTAAGTTACTTGGTATTTTACACGAGTTTATATATATATATATATATATATATATATATATATATATATATATATATATAGCTTAGAGTCGACGATTTAACTTATTATAGTTTGACTTTCTGCGTGTTCTAATGATGTACGGGTAATGCTATACATATTCTACATCAGATGTCCAACTGGATATACACAAAATCTAATTGCAGAAAATCATTTGCAGAGAATGATATAGTTATTATCCATTGACTTTAGGAGTACTTAGATGTTCCTTTTCTTTAATACAATAATTGCTATATTAATAATGTCTTTATCATCCCGTACATTTAAGTATCATACCATACAGTTTCATGTTTCGTGGTTTTCATAAATCAGAGGATGAACAGTACACTTTATGTCTTGTGATACATTAAAATTCTGATCAAACTTTAATCAAACAGGTTATCATAAAAGTAATGTCGATTCTATATTATAAACGTTCACCTAATTCGACCACTGGACGAAACATTTACAGTTGTTTTTCATTTCTACCTATTATCATGATCTAATGAGGAAACGAAGAATCCAGGCCGTTTGGATGAAGTCGATATTTTCATAAAAGTGATTTTACCTTTGTTGTCAGAGAACAGGACCAGAAATGGCGGTAAATCATTGGATCAGCTGTTCTTATTCCATAACAGATTAGGAAGCAATGACCAAAGGACAAAGGACAAAGAACTGTTGGATTCAGTCATGAGCGTTCTTCAAGAAAAGTAACATCTCTCTCTCTCTCTCTCTCTCTCTCTCTCTCTCTCTCTCTCTTGTTTGACGTTCAGAGAGGAACATTTGCTTAAAATTTAAATTAAAAATTCACATTTATAGATGGATCGATGAAAGAATGGGTGGATAGATTAATGGGTTGATAGTTAAATAGAGGAAGGATAATATCTGGATAGAAAGGAATAAATATATTGAATTTATTGGTTGACGCATCGAACAGCATGTGGACATATGGAGATAGACAGAAAGTGGGATGAATGAGAAATCAACTGTTAACATATAAGCAATCTTAATAAATAAGTAATCACGGGAAACATTATTTCTATTTCGCAAACTCACCCTACTTACCATCAAATGACCGGTTCATTTCTTCATCAAGGTATTATCTTGTTTCAATTAACGATTCATACACTTCATTTTTGTAATTATCTCAGTCGTCACTTCATTTTTGTAATTATCTGTGGTCACTTCATTTTTGTAATTATCTCAGTCGTCAACTCATTAACTACAAGAATATTTACTCTTTGGCAGAGGAAAGGCGTTTATCACCATGGACACAGTTAAACAGCAGCTGCAAGGGCAAGGTATTTGTGTGCCAAAATCTGTCAACTGTTCCCTATATATAGATTCCCCCTACAGAACAATCGATGGTTCTTGCAACAACCTAGACCACCCTCAGTGGGGTATGAGCTTTAAACCACAGAGACGGCTATTGCCACCAGCATATGAAAGTATGTACTATGTATTTACATGTTCTTTAACTTTGATCTAACTGTAAAAGTAGCACGTTTACATTACAGGCCTTTCACTTATGCTATCACTCTCATTGATTACCCGTCTATACAGTAGATTATTTAGGTTCTAGGTTTTCAATTAATATGTTGGTTTGATTGTCTGTATGAGCAATGTTGCGTTTAGATTTTAAGTTTTTCAACATTCTACCAGCTTATTCTTTGGTGTAGAAATAACATAGGTATGTAAATAGTGTGCCTGATAATATTCCAGAAGAAATTCTGTTTATTTCCATGATGCCTATCCGTGTTTTTGCTCTCCTCACCCTCTCCGACCTCTTAAAATATAGTTATATCTGTGTGATTTAGGTGGATGAACAGATTGATAGGGTAGGATGGTTGTAAAGCTAAAAATGTTGAGAAAGAAAACTAAATAGAAAGAAGGAAAGAAAGAAAGAAAGATCTTGGTATGTATGTGTGTGAGAGAGAAAAAGAGGGCTGGAGAGGGAGAGAGTGTGGGTGAGAAAGAGAGAGGGAGAGGGAGAGAGTGTGTGTGTGTGAGAGAGAGAGAGAGAGAGAGAGGGAGGGAGGGAGGGAGAGGGAGAGAAAGAGAGTGTGTGAGAGAGAGATAGAGAGAGAGGGGGGAGAAAAATAGAGAGCTCTTGTTCGTGAGGTGAAAGAGTGATTGATAAAAATGTACCAGATTTAGCTTTCTCGATTCATTCTACCTTCCATCCCCGCCTCCATAACTTTTTTCTCACAATCGTTATTTGTGTCATCTCGAATTATCAATTTGTCACTCATTATATATATATATATATATATATATATATATATATATATATATATATATATATATATATATATATACCTCTGTTTTAGTAGTACTGATTTTCAACACGTTTTGACCTCTATATTCTGTGTTACGTGTCCGTTTGTCAGCCTATGTGTAGTCATTGCCCTCTCTGTCTTCTGATACTCATATATACGCTATTTATTATTCATAAACCTTTTAAAATTACTCAATTTCAGAGGGCCCTGACAAAGTTGTAAGAAGTATCCCACGGTGCAGGGGTAAAAACGGGAAACCTCTCCCCAATCCTCGGACCGTCAGTAATAAGATCCACAAAAGTTTGTCCGGATCAACAACTCAAACAAACGAAGCATCTTTAATGTTATTCCAGTGGGGACAATTCATTGCTCACGACATAGGCCTAACACCAGTGTCCACAAGTACCGTATTTGATCAAACCGCAAATCATCTCTCTCTCTCTCTCTCTCTCTCTCGTGCGTGTGAATATGTGTGCGGGTGTTATTTGCATGTGTTGTGGTTTGGTTTGGTTTGTATGATTATGCGTTCCATGTGCTAGAAGTTAATCCAATTACCCATTCATTTTGAAGGGGATTTTACATGATTCCTCAATTTTAAGTGACACGCAAGCCTTGACGAGCAAGAGTTTGAAAGTATTTAAGTGATTCATACAGTTCATTCGATATGATGACCGCTCCGGTGGCCTAGTGGTGAGAGCGTCCGCCTCGGATGCGGAAGGTCGTGGGTCGATTCCCGGTCGAGTCATACCTTATCCAAGTTCATCCTCCTGTAAATAAAGGGACTTACAGATGGAACACAACACCTGATTAAAAGCAATACCAAAGACTTACAAAAATGATATTAACAGCTGCCTCGCTTGGCGCTCAGTATCAAGAGGTTAGTGTTACGACTGGTCGGCCTTGTGTCAAGATAATGTGACTGGGTGAGACATCATACTACATATCTGCGGCATGATGCCCCAGTGCTAGGCATCACTATAAACTGCCACATTGCCGACATCGTAGCGATATGACTGAACAATTGTTAAAGCTACGTTAAAAATCCAAATCCCATCACATCACAAAAAACATTTGATATGAGCATATATACAAGATTACGTGTATCATCTGGCAACAAAACAAAACATACAACATTTATTCAGTAAAAGTACAATACAGTGTACTGAAATGATCTCTGAAAAATTGTGTGAATGTTGCAGTCATTACACCCAGACATCATTATATTACATGTGTGAATGTTGCAGTCATTGCACCCAGGCGTCTTTATATTACATGTGTGAATGTTGCAGTCATTACACCCAGACATCATTATATTACATGTGTGAATGTTGCAGTCATTGCACCCAGACATCATTATATTACATGTGTGAATGTTGCAGTCATTGCACCCAGACGTCATTATATTACATGTGTGAATGTTGCAGTCATTACACCCAGACGTCATTATATTACATGTGTGAATGTTGCAGTCATTACACCCAGACATCATTATATTACATTGTGTGAATGTTGCAGTCATTACACCCAGACGTCATTATATTACATGTGTGAATGTTGCAGTCATTACACCCAGATATCACTATATTACATGTGTGAATGTTGCAGTCATTACACCCAGACGTCATTATATTACATGTGTGCATGTTGCAGTCATTACACCCAGATATCATTATATTACATTGTGTGAATGTTGCAGTCATTACACCCAGACGTCATTATATTACATGTGTGAATGTTGCAGTCATTACACCCAGACATCATTATATTACATGTGTGAATGTTGCAGTCATTACACCCAGACGTCATTATATTACATGTGTGAATGTTGCAGTCATTACACCCAGATATCACTATATTACATGTGTGAATGTTGCAGTCATTACACCCAGACGTCATTATATTACATGTGTGAATGTTGCAGTCATTACACCCAGACGTCATTATATTACATGTGTGCCAAAAAGACAAATTATGATATGAGTTTAGGGGTCTCAATAACAAGGCAGTCACGTGATAAATGAGTATAATATAACTGAACGAGATATTTGTACCTATCCTTCAGCTACATCTAATATATCAACACGTCATGGTAGCGTGATCATACGGTCTTTTTGTCATAACATTCAACGATTCGAGTAAAATGTGTTACTCCAAAGTTAGAATCTTACTCGAAAGCGACAACGGTAAATTTTGAAATATCCGTTTTTTTTTTTTCGTTTTTTTTTTCTTCTTATTTTTTTCTTTCTTTCTTTCTATGATTTGGAGTCAAGCAACGTTTTATGAGGACGGGTCCATATCCGTTTCACACTTTGCAAACTACATCACTTCATTGACCCGAGTCATAGACTGGATCAATACTACGCCATCCTTGAACAATTATGTCATTGAAAAACGAGGCAATTTGAATTTGAAAATAAATACATAATGTTTGGGTAGCGTATTTCACTGGTATATAGTGATGGTGTTAGTCAGAAGCAGTGTGAAACTTTTAGCTCCTGCATTAGTCTCGTCCTGCCAGACTCTCGCGTGATGTCTACACTGAGCGAGAGTATAATAAAAGTCTGTACAATAGATTGTAACCGATAAGTGGTATGTACACTCGAGAGTTAGTGTGAAAAGTCTCACGACTTGCAAGCTTTCATGCATAATCGAAAACCTACATTACCCATAGATAGTATATGTGGTCCGTGCCAAACCGGAACTGAAAATAGGACAATCGCGCTTTTATGTTTTTCTAAGGTTTCATTAAGAACGATAATTACCCTATCAAGCAATCAGCGACTTTATTTGACATATATTTAACCTCAGATATGAGCTTTACACTAGAGTGCTGCTATCTCCATATGTTCTATAGGGTTTGTTTTACCCTAGAGTGCTGCTATTTCCATATGTTCTCTAGGGTTTGCTTTACACTAGAGTGCTTCCATTTCCATATGTTCTATAGGGTTTGCTTTACACTAGAGTGCTGCTATTTCCATATGTTCTATAGGGTTTGCTTTACACTAGAGTGCTGCCATTTCCATATGTTCTACAGGGTTTGCTTTACACTAGAGTGCTGCCATTTCCATATGTTCTATAGGGTTTGCTTGCACAATGTTAAGAAAACTGAGTCGATAATGTACAAGAAATAAATTGTACAAATGTACCCCACTGAATAAAGATCAAAGTATATCCTGGTCAAAGTTAACTCTCCTATAAGTTAAGGGACTCACAGATGGAACACAACACCTGATTAAAAGCAATTAAAGTTAACTTTAGAACAATTTTGATACTAATACGGTCCTAACTATCTGCTGATTGTCCCAAAAACTGAAGATTTAATTTGTATCTCTCAAGACTGTGGTACACAGTTTGTCCATCAATAATTATTTATTACCACCCTGAATTATCCGATTTTATCAAACTCACTAATGAGCGAGACTCGTGCATATTAATGAGAAGAATTATCATTGATTGCCTGAGCTTCTTCACATTATAGATTCCGCAGTTCGGATTCAATTTAGATTAAATTTGATTACTATAATGTAACAATCAAAGGGGTTTCTTGACCGAGCAATTTCAAACCCTGGTAAGAATCCCGCTAGGAGTCATAAGTTTCCTCTGATTCCAAAGACTCCCATACAACTACTGTTGCAAACTTGAAAATCCAACGTGTCTATTCTGTAAATAATATTACTTTACTTAATGTAAGACCTCACATCTCACAATTTCTCAGTTTTTTGGCTACCAAACAACTGCATGGTTACTCTTCATTAACCTTCCGTGACGTGCCGTCAGTATTTCACGCCGTAAAACTATACAACTCAACCACCTAATACAAGGAACTATTTTTGCTACGTAACCGTAAGCCAGTTAAATCATGATTTTAAGCCACATCTTGCATGTAACTTTCCACCATTTTTACCACCATAGCAACAATAAACGGCGCCTGCCGACGGCTGAACAGTCCCTTCTCGTTTATTCCATTGTATAATTTACCAGTCTCCAATCATAAATACTGCACCTGGAGTCACACAATGAATATACACAAGTAGATTGTAATAGTGATTGCACAACTCCAGGGACATTGATGTGATTCTGACCTGAATTCAGCAAAGGTAAACCATGACACCATGAGAAGTCACTAACACTTTACTATGAGACTTTTGCCCCTTGTAACTGGCTAATTATTTTGGTGTGAGGACTTCATTCCCAGCGCCATCTTCCCATAATCAAACAAGTAATCATAATTATCTACGAAATCCTTAAAACGGAGGGCTGTAAACAAATGCGCATACTCCAGATTTATTGCAATACATTAATCTGATTTACTGACAAATACTTACAATATAAAAATAGATGCATGATATAGTACGTTTGCTAATTTTATCTTTCATGTGAATGTGCAATCGATGCAAAGATATACCGTACGAAACGCGAGTTAATCATATACGCGCATCCAAATATATAAACTATATAAATTTCATTTCTGTGCTAATTGTATTCACTTATATAAAAACAAAATAGCAGGTTTTATGTATTTTGTGCTCAATGTTTTCATTCTTTTCCCTGCAACAGGATCAGATGGTAGTGCACCGGAATGTTGTGGAGTTGATAAATACAATCTGTAAGCATCTTCGCCTGTACATAGATACATACGTACATACATACATACATACATACATACATACATACATACATACATATTGACTAACTTGCTGTGTTCGTTCAGTTACTAGATTTTTACGATCAACATGCATGATGATGATGCATAGAATAGACAACTGCTATTTATCTAAACTCCTTCCTTCGAGAGATATCGAGTAGTCGTATTGACAATATGAATTATCTGCTTAAAGACCTAACGAAATCAGACAGTGATTATAAAAATAAATGAAACGAATAATGGCAGATTTTACAAAGTAGTATGCTCGTATAAATTAGTAAACACATGTAAAACGTAGTATTACTCTAAATAATGTTCGTTTGATTTTTTTTTCAAAAATTGTTCTGATGCATGTTGCCGATATGGCGAGTAGGTATTAATTGCTAAAGTAACTTGTGAGAGATCTTTGACAGTCATGTGTTTGGAAATAAAAGGGAAGTTTTCAATAATTAACTTGGGTTTTGAGTGTAATCAATCATGATAAACAAATACATGAGCTGAGAGTATAATTAAATCATTACAAACAATCTTGCTTTGATCTCTCGCTCTCTCTCTCTCTCTCTTAAGAATTTAGTTATGAACAAAATATTTTCTACCTATCCATTTATCTCTATACACATACACAAGTCTGATTTTCTTCTTCCAAATATATCTGCATTCTAACTCTTAAATTATACATATCAATGTGTATATTTATATATATATAGTTTTGGATAAATATAATTATGAATATATGTTATCACTGTGTATGCTAGTGTGTGTTTAAGCAAATTATAAACGTGTGTGTGTGTGTGTGTGTGTGTGTGTGTGTGTGTGTGCATTATTCAATTGGTTTTCAGTCACTTTTTATCCCAACAATTTCCTTCACTAATCACATCCACTTTGAGTACAAATTTATTTTCCTAACATAGAACGTAATTACGTCCTATTACCCAACGACTATTTACGTTTCACTGTTGTATTATATGACTATGCGCTACGTTACAGTTTCAAGTGACCTCAGTGTGACCATTTATGTTCAACATTAAAACATTTATTATACTTTTCCCTTTTGATCTGACTTTCTGTTGTAATGATTTTTTTAAAAAAAATACAACATAGTTCACTAAAATGCAATTACTCGATAAAGAAAGCTATTAAAAGTTGTTATTTATACGCTTTATCCCACTCATTTTTATGCTGAGGTGGATAGTCACGGTTTAGTTGTCTGTACTAGCAGAGATCTTAGATAATTAAAGACAACGTGTGGCACAATTAATTATTTGGTCCCTTCTCTCTACAGAGATTTATGTCTTCCGATCGAAATACCGCCTGGCGACGAGTACTTCAAAGATGGAACCTGCCTAAATTTCATACGCTCTGCCGCAGTCGTGTCGGACAACTGCACAATTTTGGGTAACTTAGTCTATTGAGATGCTTTGTTTTGATTTTCAGCCTGACGTTAATATGATCTTTTTTTTTAAACACACAGTGGCGGATTTACCGGCTGGATCAGGAGTTGGGGGAGCTGTATCCACACTATTTGTTTCAAGTTTCCTTCTTAAAAGAATAAATTTGGTTGACTAAACCTATTCCCCCTCCCCAATTTTGCACCTATTCCAATAAAAGACTTTGCGAAAAACTCTTCTCCCAGGAAACAAGCCAAACTGAGACCGTATCAAAGTTTGATAACTGCATAAATCTCGATATATAATTAACTGATTCATCCCAAATTCGCTTTAAATTATAAAGGATAACTAAGGCCTTTATAAGACGTATCTGATGAATGAAGGTTATTAAGATAGAAAGGC
>CM068833.1:41230787-41416257 GCA_028554795.2 Sinohyriopsis cumingii
CCCCAATTCATTGTCTAAAAATTGAAAGGGTGATCAACATTTCATTAAACGAAATAGAAAAGTAAAATTATTCGAGAATGAATATATATATATATATATATATATATATATATATATATATATATATATATATATATATATATATATATACACCACCAATCTAGTTCCTTCCTTCCTACAGCCAACCAGCGGACATTGACTTCTACACTGGCGAGCTGTCCGAAACCCCAGGGATTAATGGTCGTACATTCGGACCAACCTTGAATTGCATTGTGGCTAAAGAGTTCCATAATTTAAAATTTTCTGACCGTTACTGGTACGAAAGAAAGCCACCAGAGGGTTTCGCGCCTGGTTAGTATAAGATATATTTTACGCTTAACTTCAAAATAAGCATTATAACCCTCGCCTTTGGTTTGCAAAAATGTCCGTATCGTTCTATCCTTATTCTTTGTCGCCTGTAAAATAATATATATTGTTTTTAATAAACAAATTAATAATTAATTTTAATATTTAGCTCAGAAAATAAAGTGAATATATATCGTATTTTCCAATACATTTATGAGTACTGCGTAAAAACAGACTTGTGCAACGATTGCATATCAAAGCAATCAAATGTACTTCTTTGATCCACATACCAATTAATTCACATCGTTAAATGAATGAACGACTTAGGGGTTCGTTTTTACGGTGCCCTGAGAAAGAACACGTATCACTCGTTTCGAAAAAGACGAATATTTCCAGTATGTATCTGCATCAAAGTTGAAGAGCGATAAATGCCAGGCTAATAACCAGTTCAATTGAAGAACTGTTGACTCCTGAAAAGTTCTCACACTTTAATGACGTTGATTATTAAAAAAAAATATAGACTGATTCAAGATATGTCAAACATTTTAAAAACAGAATAATGCAACCTATATCGCCTTAAAGGTCCTTTGAGCATTTTTAAGTTTATATCCTAATTTATTAAAGGTATTTTATTTATAAATTGAAGGAATACACACACACACACAGACACACACACACACACACACACACACATATATATATATATATAGAGAGAGAGAGAGAGGGGGGGGGGGGTTAAAAATTCACTTTTTTAAAAGTTTCACACCTACATTAAAGTATAAAACCAGTTTTAAAAAGAATAATTAGATTTCACTGTTGGCTTGTGACTAATTTACACAGGTAAAGGGAAACAGCACTTAGGTCGAACTCCAAATTCAAGTTAGCAATTGCATAGTTGCTCAACCTCATGTCTGGCCATTCAAATATATCGCTTTTGTTATTACAGCGTGATAGCTATATCTTGATTTTATATGCATAATTTTATATGTATAAGACCGCCACAATACGTAACACCATTTATAAAAGCGGCCGTCCTCTGCATGCATCATTGTTCGAGTTTTCAAATAAGATGGATGTGGATGATATTAATGTAAAACTTAGTAACCGGGTACATCGGAACGGTAGTCTTGTTCCGTCTTTTGTAATGTCCAATCAGTTCTGGTCACATGTCAAGTATTCTTCTTGCAGACCAACTTAGATCTATCAGAAAAGTCAGTCTTGCCAGTGTACTATGTGAAAATGTAAAGTATCTGCAAAGTGTTCCAAAGGATCCATTTCTATCGCAATCATGCAGGCAAGTCTCTCTCTCTCTCTCTCTCTCTCTCTCTCTCTCCACTGGAGAAGAGGGTTTTACTGATATTATATTTTAGTTTAATCTTTTAAAGGAAACAAATTCGGTATATGCCCAATGCGGTTGCATTGCTGTTTGTTATATGTCGCTTAGTCGATACTAACCTTTAGAACCACCGACCCTCGAGAAGCTACTGGCAAGCTTTCTCACATATCCACTTAGGCCGATTCCGAGACTCGAACCTACGCAGACAGAGGTGAGATGGCAGTTATCCGTAACGGAGAGCGCTTTTGACCACTCGGCCACTCGGGGCCCCGTGAAATGTTTAGTAGATATTACTATAACTGGAAATCTACAATCAAGACAGAGAAAACTAAACGTATCGTATTTGGTTCGAAAAGACGCATACATATAAATTTAAGATAACCATTGTCTATATTGATGTTGTAGAAGAATATAAGTACGTAGGTCTTATATTTCACCAAAGTTCTTCAACGGCCTGAATAACCTAAAAAATTACTTTTACTGCTCGAAGACGGAATCTGATTGAGAAGGGAATCACAAATGCACACTTATATCATGTACAAAAAAGAACAAACGAGGATTAAAATACCTGCAAATAACATAGATATCTTAAGATAGTCCCCTTGCGTGACTCCTATCATCAAGGGATGGGGTGATCTCCGGATTCCCCCATTAGGTGGATATCAAGCCAGGGATACCAGGAGTCAGACATGGGAACCACCGAAAGAGAAGAGAGAGAGCGATTCTCACTAAACATAAAATAAGATAGCTTCAACTTAACTATCTACAACTCTTAAGTATTTGATATTTTCTAGCTAAACAGTAATATTAGAAACACCAACACATACAGAAGTGTCAAATTTAATCGAATAGACCACAAAAACGACCTCTGTAAAGGTCAAACACAAAAGCTACCTCACATTTTGAAACGTGAAAGGGGAGGAAGGGGAAGGAAAACCGACTAAAAGATAAAGTACGTGAAGGGAGGAGAGTACGGAATCGGAAATCACTAGTTTAGTACCTTCAGAAAAACCTTATATAGAAATTTAAATTTAAATCGCTAAACCTTCGGGTATTTGGAAAGTTACGAGGTAACACCTCTAAAGTGCTAACCAAGCTATGTATGCTAGTAGTGACTTAAGGAGGTGTTCACAAATTATACCTGTCCCGGTGTCAGAATTACTAACTGCACAGAGCAGGCAAATTCGCCAACCTAGGATTATGGATTCCAGTTAATACCCAAGTTGATTTAAGATTAAAACAACACTAAAGTTATATAATGGCAGCAACTGAGAATCTAAGAAATCAAATGTTGTCTTAAATATCGGCATGCTTCACTTTATAAATCAATATCTGTTCCATTGTTAGAAAAGTTTTAGAGTTAAACACTCTTATACTTCTACTCGGAACTAAGTTGCTTGAAATCACGCAGGGCCGGATGGAGTTTCGGGGCTCTTTAGCTTACTGATCTACATATATTCCCTAAAAGCTGCCATGAAACTTTCCTTTATATAATTATAATTATTATAGTTATATTAGGGGCTCTTAAGATAGGAGGCCCTTACTGATCTACATACATTCCCTAAAAGCTGCCATCAAACTTTCCTTTATATAATTATAATTATTATAGTTATTTTAGGGGCTCTTAAGATAGGAGGCCCTTACTGATCTACATACATTCCCTAAAATCTGCCATCAAACTTTCCTTTATATAATTATAATTATTATAGTTATATTAGGGGCTCTTAAGATAGGAGGCCCTTACTGATCTACATACATTCCCTAAAATCTGCCATCAAACTTTCCTTTATATAATTATAATTATTATAGTTATATTAGGGTAGGTATTAGGCGGTTTATACTTTAGACCTATAATTTAATTCTCTCCCGGCAACCAGGAAGAGGAACGTGACTTGCGGGGATGTGACTTTGCACGTGCCCCCTTTAATCCGGCCCGGCCTGCAACCAATCGATGATTTTCAGATTTTGCAATATC
This sequence comes from Sinohyriopsis cumingii, assembly GCA_028554795.2. NCBI lineage: Eukaryota > Metazoa > Mollusca > Bivalvia > Unionida > Unionidae > Sinohyriopsis > Sinohyriopsis cumingii. The sequence goes on from CM068833.1 coordinate 41,234,444, forward strand.
AGCTTAAATAAAAACGGATTGTCTCAACGATCTTTGAAAGTTGTTCATCTCGAAAGTTTTGAGTAAATTTTCAGCCATTCTTTACAGTTGTACTAACTGAGAGTCTTGAATTTATTGTGCTCCAGATGCAATCATAATTGAAATTTGCTTAGTATGAAAATCACAGTAATTTTAAACTATATATAGTCACCGTTCCAACTGTGTAAATAAATGTTCAATAAGAAGAATGCATTTTTTTTCTGGTTTTCAGTAACCCGTTGGTATCATGTTCTGATGTTCCAAAGCTAGACCTGACGCCATGGAAACAGCCGTATGTCAACAGACCCGGATAATAATACCTACTTGATTTTAAATTTCAGGAGATTTCCCTTTCTTTAACCGCTATCATTCGCTTTGGTCTTCCACATCACCATTTTCAGTCTTTTTTCGTATTTAAAATGTTCATCTTGTATATCGTGTACGGAGGTTTATTTTTTATGTCCATCCATAACAATCTATAGATATTTTTATACCTTTTGTAACTAATATTTTTATAATAGCATATTGTTATTTACTGATATTATGCTTTTTCGTGGTTTATTTTTACAAAGTTAAACTTTTTATATGCTTCTTCCTCCAAAATAGCCTGAAGTGGTTTATTCTACGGTACATTTTCACTGTACCGGAACATCGGTAGTTTCCATTAGCAAGAAATATACATAAAGTCCTGATTAATCTGGATACAAATTTAATGTTATTAACATCATTTTTCATTACAAAATAATTAAAAATGTTATTTTTGTTTAATCAAAAACTTATCTTTTAAAATTTTTATTTTGAAAATTACAAATATCATTATATTCATAATCTTTTAACGATATGTTTGGCAAGTGTCACGTAGGCCAACGTGGTGACCTTAAAGGATGTTGCTAACTAAGTTAGGGCCAAATCCAATTTTTGACACATTTGGGATTAAAAAAATTAAATTTTAATTATTTATTAGCGCATGTTAATGTGTTAAGTACATGTATTCCTTTCGAAGACGGCAAATCATAAGATTTTCAAGAAAACCGCTATTTTCCGTTTGAATTTTACGTAGTTTTCTAAAGCACACTAAATATTTTCCCCGTTCGTTGAGGGTGTTTGTTTCCTTGTCCTCTATGATAAATATCTTCCCAGGGTGTTAGGGTATACCACTCCAAGTTGATATGCCTGTTATATCAAAAGAAGTGTTGTTGTTGTTGTGGGATTAACGTCATTTTTCAACATCATATGTTATATATGGCGGCCAGTGTGCCTGGTGAAGGAAGAACTATGGGGAAAACTCCAAGAAGACTCTTTGACCCACGGGAAGCTACTGGCAAGCTTTCCCACATATTCACGTTGACCAAGCCCTAGACTTGAACCTACTTGGATAGAAGTGAGATTTCAACGACCTGCATAGGCGTCCGCAAATAGGGACATGGGGGGGGGGGGATTACTTGCCTCCCACTCCCCGATTTCACTTCTAAACGTGAAACGTATATTTGCCTCCCCCACCTCGACAATATTTCTGCGAGCACCCCCGTTGATCTGTAAATGCGTGGGTCTTAGACCACTCGGTCACCCAGGACTGCAATCAATAGTGTAGCTAGCTGTTTGTTGGCTTCAGTGTCAACGCTTACAATTTTTATCAAGTTCTCAAATGTCAGCAGTTTCTAGCGTAAGCTTAATCATTACACTTTACTTACAGCTCTTAGATTACAACTTTTACAACAATTAACATACACTTAGCAAATTAATGGACAATAAGGAACTTGTCATTTGAAGGGGGGGGGGTGCTATTTTCTTTGGCGCTGACATATTAAATTTTTGTAACCTCAAAAAAAAAAACACTTTTTAACACAAAAATGGATTTTTTTAAAAAAAAACTGTGTTATTTATATATAGATCAGAGCAAGACATTTTATCCAGCTTTGGACAGACTCAAATGTTATAAAACTTGCTGGGCCCCTGCCATAGACCATTATATATATATATATATAGGGGCCCCGAGTGGCCGAGTGGTCTAAAGCGCTCACCGTTCTGGATCACTGCCATCTCACCTCTGTCTGCTTGGGTTCGAGTCCAAGGCTCGGCTAGCGTGGGTACGTGGGAAAGCCTGCCAGTAGCTTCTCGTGGGTCGGTGGTTCTTTCCTGGGTTTTCCAGGGTTCTTCCTCCACCAGTTATACTGGCCGCCATGTATAGCCTATCTTGTGCTGAAAAATGGCGTTAAACCCAACAACATATATATATATATATATATATATATATATATATATATATATATATATATATATATATATATATATATATATATATATAAGGGTAGATTGACTAACCCCTATAGCATAAAATATCATACATGGATGTCATCAGTTACTCTTTTTCTCCCTTAATTTTACATTGTCGTAAATGTGCAGTATATTTCCTTTTTATATCCTCTTTTTGCCTCAAAAAGCAGCGTTTCCTTTATTACTATTTAATAAATAATCAATTCAATATATGTATTTATTTCAATCGATAAATACTTGTTTTTGAAGTTGCAATGTTAAATACTCTAACGCTCCAGTGTTGACGTCGGAATGTTACTTCTTAGAAAGTGTAACTGTTGGTAATATTCAGTGGCCTCAACAACAGGCATCTCTTGTGAACGATTAGTACCTCCTTCTCTCTGTACGTGAGCGAAACGAAACGGGTTCTTTTTTTTAATTCACTTCTCTATATTGAAAATTCGTATGTAATATTTAAGTTACTTCATTCGAATGGGAAATTATGAAGGCGTTATATGCTAGCTATTTTGCATTCCTGTCGTCGCGCACTATTGCTCAGAAAAAGCTCGTTGATATCTTCCCACGCAATGAAGTAACCTTTATATACTAATTAATATTTTCAGTATAGTCTTCATAACTCAAATTTATTTAATAATTCGCATCTTGCCAAAGTGGGGAAACTGGTAAATATTACTCTTATTTATAAATCTGCAGACATATATGTCTCAAATTTTCGACCTATTTCTCCAAACAGAAATAGGGTCCAATATTTTACAAGTGTTTTCTAACATTTACATAAATATCTTACAGGCTACTAAATACTTATTATATTATGTGGTTTAATACGAATTTATTTAGATGTTGTTTTTTTACAATCATGTAATATTTATAATCATTTCTATTTATTTAAAGAAAGAAAATCAACCAAAGTATTACAAGTACTGATGGATTTCATAATTAGAAGAAATACGCTGCATAGGAAACACGGTACATTTAACAAGACAAACGAAATGAATGGAAGATGAAATTCATTATATGATATCCATGTTCTTTTCTGTCATAGTAATCAAACACCAATATGTCTAAAAATGTTTGCATCTGAACTTTATATTTTTAAATATTTTCATCTCTTCAAATATGACAAAAGCGGTACTGAGTCAAGCTTCTGGCTAGCGACATTTAAAGAAAACACGAGCCCTGATTGAAGTTCAATGTACCCAAAAGTGCATTATTTTGGTACTATTATGTGTGACAACGCTGAAATTGCTGTATTAAAAATAAATTTTAAAAATGAACAAAATAAAAAGAAAATGAACAAAATCATATTAAATTAAATTGAGTGTTTATTGAAATCTGAATTTGTTTTCCTTCAGGTCTTTGGTGTCATCGATTGTCCAATTTCTCTAGCACTGTCCTCCTTCCTCACTGATTCAGCACTGTTGATGTTAATTAGCATCTAAAGCGCGTCTTGCTTTATACAGCTTCCCTATACACGTTTTATGTTCATAGCTAGGTGCCGCTTAATGTATTTAACCATTTCTTACTCAAGTGTTTATTCTACAATCCTTTTGTCTGCCGGTCTTTCCTTTTATCTCACATCCACCAAAATGTGGCAGATTTTTAATCAAAAACTCAACAGACATAAAAGACCACTTTTAATCCCTTTAAAAAATAAAAACGAACCATTCCACATTTGGCCTCACCTCTCCAGATTACAAGATAATGAATTAAAAGTTTGCTTCTCTAACAAGTTATTTCTCCTATACTGCCTTGACAACAACGTTAAAACCTCGACGTACTGGATTGCTGAATCTGACTTGCTTTGTGACCACATTGTGGGTATAATAAGCTCACAGAATGTCAAAAATTAATTTATTGCAACAAATTTGGTCATCTTGTACACACATATATCTTCGGGCACCGAAACGCCGGGCGCCAGAGGTCTTGGGGTGCCAAAACCCCTTTGGGCCATCATAGTCGCCTGGGAGCCATTTACCCGTAGTACGCCTATCAATACATAACCAGTGTCCCTCTCGCAAGGTACGCTCTCATTACATCAACATGTCATGAACATATCTAAGGCTGCCTACCTGGAATGAGACGCATCAGCTCCATTCGCAATTTTATTTTGGTTGATGCCACTAAAAGACGTGTGCCTTCGTACTCTAATGACTGGATGATTGTAATACATTTCAATCCATTTTGTCTCAGTATCTACTAAGGAAACTTCAAAACACCGCTGCTCTGACATCCTTTGAGTACGTGGAAGTGAATCAGCACACCTCCCTCCTGATCTATAACCTCCACTGGCTACCCGTTCGATCCAGAATCAAGCAAAAAACCTGTTACCTATGCTACATTCCGTCGAGTGGCTCCAGTCCAATATACACGACTTTACCCAACTAGAAACTTATGCTCATCTTCTTACACTTGTATTCTCATTATTACCACTATTAAAACGAAATCACATGGACTTTCCTTTACATACTTAAGGCCGAGCTACGAAAAATGAATTGCTAATAGATCTTGGACACAAAGGCATTTTGATCTCATTCATGAACGCTCTTAAAATTCGCTCGTTTCGAGTCCAAGAACAAAGACCTAACAATGTATACTTCCTTAATTATTTTCAGTACTTTTTTAATTTAATTTCCTGTTTTTTTTTTCGTTTTTTTTTTCGTTTTTTTTTCTTTTGCAATATGGTCATTAGATGTCTTTGGGTTATATAATACTAAATAGCGCTTTTGAGATTCTAAAGATCAGGCAATGTACTAAGTCCTCATTACTGTCATTATTATATGTATATAGGTTAGGCCAAACAATAAAATTAAAACTGAGGTATACATAATAAAAGAGGGTGGTGTGGTGTTGTACTGAAAAGTGAGTTTACTTGTCTGTTCAGAATAAAGTCTGGTATATAATAAAATAGAAAATTATATTGTACTGCATAATTACCAGATAAATTCACCATGCGGTAAGAAGAAAACATGTGGATTACCGACAGCAGCAGAGAGGGCGATCAGACCACTTAAGGGAGTGGTCACCCTTGTGTTTGGACCAAAAAAAAAAATAGTGACCCTTCATAGAGGTAATACTACGTCTACGATTATTGTTTGTCCCAAACAGAATTGTAGACGCCCCCTCTCTGCTGCTATTCATGTTGTAAAAGAAATTTTTACCACCATATCAAGTTTGATGAATATTTTTCTTTTCATCTGAATCATGGGAATCTTCGGAATCTTCATCTGAATCATGGGAATCTTCATCTGAATCGTGGGAATTTGTTCTATGTTTCATGTAATATTCAAGTTCTGATGGTGGTTTTTCTATTTTTGGATTTATGTTCTTTCTGTGTTTATAATATATCATCAAACTTCTGTATCGATCTCCACCGCAATTTTTGCAAATCTGATATAATCCTCTAACGCCGTTGTTACAACCAACACAACTTCGTGGACCAGCATGAGGATTTTTCTTTATAAGATAATTATGTTTTTTGCAATATTCTCCACGGCATTTTTTATCACATTTGTTAGTGGTTCCTTGACGCAGCCACGCACAGTTGTTCATTATATGAATGATATCTTTTTAATTAAATTTACACACCTTCTGCTGATATTAATTAAAAGATTGTTATATTAAAAAATAATGGTACATTCGGAATCTCATACTGCAAGAATAGCTCGAGAACGATTAGAAGCAATTAAAAAATTTCTTCCTGTCAGAGACTCATTCAGAAAAAATCTACAAGCGCAGCAAGAAGCACAAGTTGAGTATGAAGAGGACACTAAAAAACTGTTTAAGCCCGTCACTGCAGCTACTAAGAAAGTTACAACTGTCATCAAAGAGGATCTTCTTCCGGTATCAAGACAAACTGCAGCGCAGACTGAGGAGATTGCAAGAACAACTAGACAGACAGGGGAGATTTTACGAAATCTTCCAACTAATATAGCTGCGGCTCAGCCTCCACCTGTTGGTGAGGAAATACTTGAAGAAATTGGAAAACTTCGTACTGAATTCGCCGACGTTCAAAAAGAACATACACCTGAACCCGAACTAGTAGAAAAAAATGTAGAATTGATTGCAAAATTCAAAGAAGGAGTTGTTGATGTTATTAGAAATACTGAAAGAGAAAAATTACCTGAGATGATATTAAATAATATATTTGATAAATCTAGTATTTTAAAACCCCGTCATGAAAAAACAAATGATGATAATTTCATTAAATGGATATATCGCGTATATTGCAACAAAAAACAAGCTAGAGGTCTAGAATACGAAAGTCTTGATAGAGAAGTAAAAAGACTTTATAGAGAGAGACTGAAACAACTAAAACAAGAAGAATTCTCCCAGTATCAGCTTCCTCCACCTCTGCAACAAATAGAACAACAGCAATCTTCTTCGCCGCAGCAAAGGTTGAAGTCGGAACTTAAAAGGACTGAAGAGCTATTTAAAAAATCAACAGAAAAAAGATCACCCTCCCGGAAGAAAATTCCTTCACCTTTACGTAAAATTCCTGCACCGGAAATAACATTTACACGGATAGATAAACCACCTGGATTTCGAAGAAGTGACTTACCTGGCTCACCCCGGGTCACCACTGAAGTACTTACTCCGGTAATGCAACCACCAGTATTTAAAACACCTCAAGATGAACCTAAAACAGGATCTGGTTTATGTCCTGATAATATCATCAATGACGTGTCACGGTTAGAAGTTCTCATAGGAGGAAAACGTGCCGGAAATAATTCACCAGAAATAATTAATGAAGCAGCTGATATTTGTCGGCGATTATTTCAAGGTGGTATCATGGATATCGGAGTTTACCGAGAACTTATCGATGAACTTGCTGATGACTAGTTGTTAGATAAATGGTAAATAAAAATAAGATGATCATACATAATAATCATCGCAAACCTGTACAGGTCAGAGCGGTAAACTCACGATTACCAATCTATAGAGTTACTTACGGAGATGGACTTGGTGATGTTATTCAGGGATTATTTACAAGGATAGCTCCCAAAGTAGCACCTGTTGCAAAACAATTATCGATGAAGGCCATTGATATTGTTCGTGATAAAGCTCCTGGTGCAATTGTCAATGTTGCTGGTAAGGCGTTCTCGGCGATCAAAGAAAGACTAGCACGATTATTGCGACGAAAACGACAACCACCAGTAAAATTACCAAGTACTGAGGTGATGCCTGCAGATGTCAGTAAAATAATAAATCAAGCTGCAAATCAAAAACTAGTAGCGTTAGCAGATCAAGGACTCGGTGAATCTGGAAATAATATCTCAAGTTTGATATCCGGAAGTGGAATTTCCCGAACGCGGTAATCAACGTGTTAGACGAAAATAATTATAATAAAATGTTCAAGCGCGTATCTGACACAGCATTTGACATGGAAGCACCCGTCCTTAAGGATGAATCGGTACGTGATTATCAGTTTTATTCTTATAACGCACGATCACCAGATCAACGTGGAAGAATTGAGCTACAAGTTCATGACACAAGTAGATACTTTTTACCCGCTGATGCTTTTCTTGAGGTAGAAGGTACAATTGTAAAAATGGATGATAATAATTACTTAAATCCAGTAAAAATTGGTTTTGTCAACAACGGGATCATGGCATTATTTAGTAGCGCCACATATATGATTGATGGAAAAAATATTGAATCAATTCAGAATGATGTCGACGTTGCTACAACAATAATAGGATTAGCAAGATATTCTGATGATTATACAAGATTAGCAGGTCCCACAATGATGTTTGTGAAAGATAACTCCAATCACCCTGAAAGCGATCTGTATGATATAAGACAACCAAGAAACAATGCCAATACCGCTAATGCTGATGTGGCGCCAGTGGTTCATGGTTCTAACGAAAATTTCAACTTGGGATTTGCAGTACGTAGAAATATGTTGCTAGAAGCAATAGAGGTTTTTCATGTACAATTCCACTATCGCATATGTTTGGATTTTGCAGGAATGTTAAAAGTTATTTTTGGAGCTAGACACACGGTTGTTCTTGTAAGAAAGAATGATGATAACGATGCTCTGTGGAGATCCGTTGGTGATGCTGGTAAAGTAATATTATCAAAACTTTCACTGTGGATGCCGGTAATAACTCCAACGATCGCAGAAGAACAAAAATTGATTTCTTTCATGGATGCAGGTGGTAAATCCTTGTTGTCATGGTTAACAACAAGCACGGATAGCATGCAAACTAACGTTAACGGTCAGTTTACATGGCATATAGCATCACAACAGGGTGTTTCTTCACCACGACATATTTTTATTGCTTTTCAGGAAACTAATCGTTTAAACTCACAAACTCACTCTCATATGATATTTGACCAACTAGGTCTCACAAATATTTCCTTACGGATAAACGGACAACAGGAACCAACAGAGAATATACAACTAAATTATGCACAAAACCATATAGGACGTGCATATCATCGTTTGATGTCATTTATGGGACGTGATCAATATGTTGATACTGGGTTGCAAATATCACAATGATTTCAAAAAATTATATCCGATTTATTATTTTTCATTAGAACATGTTGATCTATCAGAACAATCTGTCGTTGATATACATCTCAAAGCAACATTAAATACAGGTGGTGTTAATTATAGAGCAATCGCGGTCATACTTACATTTATGGGACGTGATCAATATGTTGATACTGGGTTGCAAATATCACAATGATTTCAAAAAATTATATCCGATTTATTATTTTTCATTAGAACATGTTGATCTATCAGAACAATCTGTCGTTGATATACATCTCAAAGCAACATTAAATACAGGTGGTGTTAATTATACAGCAATCGCGGTCATACTTAGCGATAAAGCCATGTTACTTGAAGGTGGTAGTGGTCGAATGAGAGTCGTTGATGCACCAGTGGAAAATCTTTAATTATTCAGAAAAATATTATTTATATATAAAATGTCGTATAGTCATGTTAATGTTACTCTGACTCCCGGTCAGGTCAAAAAGCTTCAATCAAAAACCGCCAACAAATGCGGAACTAAAATATCACTAAAACGAGATCAGATTAGTGGTGGTCCAAACAAATTATCGTTGACAAATAATCAGATTAAACATTTCAATAAAGCCCTGGAATCAAAAACTGGAGTTCAATTTCATCTTTCCCCGAGCGCCATCAAAGACATGGTTAAAATAGGTGGTATATTTCCACTTCTTGCGGCTATTCCAGCGTTAATAGCTGCTGCTGCTGCTCCAGCCGTAGCAAAAGCAGCCGCGTTAGGTACTGTTGGAACAGCTGCTGGAATGGCTCTAAAGAAAGCAACAGGAAATGGATACAAAAAAAGGGACGCTGTCTAAGATTACCGGGATCTCGCCGGGGGAGAGGTCTAAGGCTTCCAGGATCACTTCGTTAGACGTTCCAGCATCAAATTTTGATTTACTTGATGCTGCTAAAAAATTAAAAATAAAAGCTTTTAGAGGTGTTTTTATGCGAGATCAATTACCGAAACAACCAAACAAACTCGAAACAGGTATTATTAATCTAGACTCGAATTCAGGACCCGGTACTCATTGGGTATCATACGCGGTTGATCCACGTGGAATCGTTTATTTTGATTCGTACGGGTTAGCTCCACCCGTTGAATTTATCAAGTATGTTGCACCACTTCATAAAAAAGTTTGGTATTCAACGCTACCCACACAAACAATGACAGATCAGCCAATATGTGGCCGTGAAGTAATTAATGTACTCGACTCTATATCAAAATCATTCAAACCACCACATAAAGTTGTGCATGATTATACAAGTAACCGATTCGTTGCGCGTAAAGCGTTTTAAACAACAGGTCTTATTATAATGGTTGACATTTACGGAAGATCTTCTACTAGTAAGAAAATAAAATCCGATGTTGATCTGTCGAAGTATGCGACTAAAGATGAACTCGCTGATATTATGAACCTGGCTGGAGTTGACCCAGATGAGGTTGTTATTTTTCAAGATCGATATGGTAAACTAAAAACCAGCAATATCAAATGGAATGATATAGTTCGACGAGTACTCGGTGCAGTTACGGATAATATTCCCGTGTTTACTGACGGTGGTAGAATCAGAGATTCAAGTATATCGTTTGCAACAATTAGAAATGAAATTGCAAAAAGCGTTGCTAATTGTATGAAAAGCACCGGCGACACAATGACGGGTGAACTCAGCATGAACGGAAATAAAATAGTAGTTTTAAGAGATCCAACATCTGACGAAGACGCAGCAACAAAAAAATACGTCGACAACGTGGATGGAAAACTATCCACGCTGCGGGCTGAGTATGATGTTCACGTGGGCGCTTTTGCAAGATTTCGCAGAAATTTTCAAAAAACCGACGAATCCATAAATAAATTCTTTGGCACTCCGCACGCCATTGATATAAAACTCGTTGATATCAAAAGTAACCTAGACACGATCAAACAAACACAGCAAAACATCGTAGCGGGAATTCCTGAGATTGTCAACAAAACCAATTTGATTAAAATTCCAGCTGGAATAACTCTCGGGCATATCACAAACATCGTATACACGGTATCATCGGGTTTTGCAACATGGTCCAAACAAAATAATACTATCAAATATACCGCAACAGTCACAGGCTGTCTGTGTTCAGTGCTGCAAAATTTGAAATATTTACAACGTTTCCATGGCGTCATTCCACCGACAGGTTTTCCGGGGTTGTATCTGTTATATTAAATAGCGGAAACGAGGAAATATTTATTCTGGAAGCAGCTGATGAGAAATTAACCGCAACATCTTACTGGTGGTGTTTGGAATTTGTAGCTGAAACACCTCAATTGGTTACTGCATAAAAATATATATGGACGGTGCACAATACAGGTACAATCAAGCGCGTGAATGGCAGGCGGCGCTAAAAGATCAAGTCGATCAATATACAGTAAAAGTAAAAAAATATCGACGACGATTAGTTATCGTTGATGTGATTGTTTATTCAGTATCCGCTGTTGTTGCTGGAACCGGTGTCATATTATCAGCGGTGATAATGATGGCACCAGCAGCTGTAACTATTTGTATTTCAGCAGCAACAACTATTGCAGGTGTGCTTAATATCATCGCAAAAAAAAATATGTACTTGCACGAACGAAAAATTATCCGATTACAAAATAAAATTACACACAGCGACGGTAGCATACTCGAAATTATCCTCGTTGTTATCAGCGAGTCTTAGTGATGGAATTATATCTGATTTCGAATTTTCAATGATGACCAAAATATACGACGAAGGTATCGGTATTAAAGATACAAGTATTAATAATGACAGAATTACTCCAGCAGATCGTGACCAACACAACTCCGCCAAAGATAACTATGATCTCGGTAAGTTCGTCTAATCCTGAATTTAGTATTAACTTTCCTACTGCAATTCCAGTAAAAGAAATAGCACTAGCGCAATTACGGGTATATTACAGCTGGCCAAATATCAGATCAAAATCATTTCATGGTACACCAGCAAATAATTCGCTTGTATTTGCTAACAAGAACAAACCCGATGGAACACCTGACTGGGTTGTTGTTGGAATACCAACTGGCAGTTATGAGATCGAACAAATCAATGATGAATTTGCGCGTAGAATAAAATCAATAACGGGAAAAGAAGCAAAAATATAAATTAATGTTCATGAACCGACCCTGTCCTCGACGGTTGAAATACATTCTCCCGATTATGCCGTTGATATTTATCAATCCACGATAAGATCCGTACTAGGTTGGCCGGATGTCCCCCCGGTGTATCATGGACCACTAGAACCGAAAAAATCTGATTATGTCACAGATATACAATCATATCATGAAATTAATCCATCATACAAACAACATCTACTTAATATAAAAAAGCAACGTTGTTGGGTTATAGTTTTGTATTTGTTGATAAGGACCGCATACGGTGGAGTTTTAATTATGAACAAAAACCTGGAGTAAGAACCGAATCTTATGCTATTCACCTGATTGAACTAAAAACATATTTTGAGATCATTCATCGAGAACATAAGATACAGCTAGAAAAACTACAACTAGCTCTTCAAGAGTATCAACTTAATTTGTCATCAGGCAAAGTTTTCCTGGATGAAATTATCAAACAACAAGAAATATTAAATCAGCTTGTATCCGACATGGAATATTTTCACCAGCGAGTAATTGATACAACAATAAATTATACCGACGGCGACAATAAAGATAAAGAAAGATTTTTAACCGCATACAATATAAAACAAGCTGACCTGGTGAATTTTAAATTTCCAGGATATAACGTAGACAAACTAAAAAAAATCTGTCAGTGATGTCATTGATGAGAACTTTCCTAAAATACATGATGCATGGAGAAAAATATCACCACCTGCAACTGTTCTTAGATATGATAATGATCCACATGGCGGCGGAAGACACGTATCTCCGGGAATCGTTAATATAACGTCGACGGTCGCGGTTAATCTAGTTTGTGACGTAATTGATGGCAGCTATCAAATAGATCTCGGAAGATCAAATCAGGCTCAACAAGGATACATCCTATACACATTTACACCACAAGTTTCCCCTGGAAGTTTAATCGTGCAAGAACCAACTAATCCTGTGTATCTACGGTGTCACAATAATATGTTAACACGAATAAATTTTAAACTCACAGACCACCTTAATCGCTTAATTGACATACGTGGAGAAGAACTTGTGATAAGTCTGTATCTGAAATCTTAAATATTATGTAATGGAATGTTTTTATACACTAAATACGGACACGAGGATTTCTTAATAGAGATCAGACTCAAATTCGATCAACTTAAAAAAAATAATATTTCAAAATAAATAAAAAAATATTTTATTACTGATACAAATTAATCAGCCTTGCAAAAAAAAATTATTCAGAAATATGTTTTTATTTTTTTTTCTGAAAATTTGATCATTTTACACTACACGTGGTTAGCGTTGACCTGGACCCCAGTTACCAAAACTTTCATTTTCATTATTACTTTGGATCGTTTCACCAGTAACGGGGTTACTTTGGATCGTTTCACCAGTAACGGGGTTACTCTCTAACATAATTTTCTTAATTGTCTTATACGAGTATTAATCGTTTTCTTTGCCTCGTACTCGTGGGATAACAGCGATCTAATTCTTTCTACGGCGGCAGAGAGAGGAACGAATTCCTTCACCTGATTATCTTCTACGGTAGCTAGCGACTGAAACATTGCCGCCTGAATCCGTTTCATGAGCTTGTATTCAGATGATAGTGTTTGTGTTCCCTCGTTTTTACGTTCTTGTAAAATCTCAAAATCAGAAACTATTTTTTCAGGATTTAGTTCATCGGATATATTAATTCCATCTTTTTTCAATTTTTTAATACCAGAAATAATGTCATTGATATTTTCATGGTTCATTATGTAATATATAAATCTTTAAAATAAAAAAAATGATCCTTATAGAACCCCTATCGAGTCTTTAGCGAGTTCGTCGGGATGTTTCAAGGACAGCACAACATATACAATGAATGAAGAGCCCCTATCGAGTGTATTAGCGAGCTCAGATTATGCATTGGACAGCACAAACATATAACTTAACTAAGGACAGTACAAACATACACGCTCAGCAAAATCCCACCCATAATAATTAATCCAGTGGGTGATACGAAAATATGTATCAACAACCAGTCAATATTGTGGTTGAATTTTGCTGAGCTGGGGGTTTTGCGGTTCCCCCATTATTATAAAAATCGCAATTATGCGCACCACCGACAAATTGTCAGCCATGGGGATTCGATCCTGGACCGCGAGCGTCACAGTCCAATACCATACTGATTAGGCTATCGAATCTTGTTACGAACATATGTTTCGGAAGTTAATATATAGCTAAGGAACAAATATTTACACTAAAACAGCGGTTTCTGAATAATAACTACTTCTGCATTAAAATAACGGTTTCTGTATTATAACAACAGTTTCTGAATATAAAACAGCGTTTTTCCTAAGCAGACTGCAAATACAACCTGCGAGTCAATAATAACAGCGGTCCTAAGCGGCATGAACACACCTGCAGATCGATTTATACCATAACAACGGTTTCTGTTCTGTACCTATATTACAGCTTCCTTGCGGATCAATAACATTATCCTGATTTCTCGTAATGTTGTATGATGGGAAATATTTAAAAACCATAAATATACTTCTACGAGTAACTAATTACGTCGTAATTAGTTAAACTGACTAATTACGATCATAAAAAAATCAAAAATCTACGAAGAAAACTATATATTAAAAAGTAATCTCCCTTTTATATAATCAAAAATTCAGTAGTATACGATCAGACAGTACTGGGTCCCCTCAAATAATAAATGGTTTTGATAGTTAACAATACTGAAAGGTGATTTTCTGTTTATATTTTTTCGAGAAAGTGGTTTTATATATATTTTTTGCCACTTTTTGTACTGAAGACGGATTAATATCAAAGTATTTCGCAGCTGAATGCATCGAACGAAATATAATTACTTCACCAGTTTCTGTGTTTGTGGAATTTACCGCCCTTCTAGAAACTGTCTTACATCTTCCTGTATTACCACATGCAGAGTTCACGCTTTGCGTGACAATACGAAGGTTGGATAAATTATTGTTTTGAGGATTCCCATCAATATGGTCAATAACAAGACCGTCATTGATCACTCCGAAGAAACATTCATACGTGAATCTATGACAGAAATAATGTTTCTTTCCTCCCTCGTATATGAACCTTATATAACCATGATTATTAACAACACCAATTGGTATTTTTAACCTACAGTGTCTGATGACACCATTAATATTTGATTCATAGTTTGTTATGACAGGATGTGGGACAAATTTATTTTGCTCCATTATAAAAATATTATTTGTTTAAATCATTTCTTGTCTGAAATCTTGATATATAATCCTCCACGGATTTTATAGCGTTTTCACCGTTATTATTTTTTTTGTCATAATATCTTTTAAGTTCTCTGAACCTTTTCCCACTGCACTTTCCACATAATCCTGTTTTTCCTCGCACTCCAATACCACACCGCAGACATGGTATTGGTACTAGACTTCCTCGTCGTATGTTTTGTGAGTGCATCCAACAAAATTCCTTTCAGCAGGATTTGTTGCATCGATTTACTGAGCCGATCATCAACCATTTGCATTGAGACATTTGTATATATATAATTTTCTTTATTTAAATATTTGTTTTAATTATATGAATGAGTTTGAGAGATTATCCCAAACTAGGCCTGTTAAATATAAATTCAACCTCGACAGACTATCTCACTTGCCAGTGCGAGATTTGGTTGATCCGAAAAATAAAAGTCTGATCTCGAAAATTCACGACGCCAAGAAAGAATTTTACACGGATGGTGCATCTCAGACATGGTCAACGTTCAAGATTATACGCCTTGACTCCGTCAAAAAAGCTGTCACGGACGCCACAATGAATGACAAGCGAGCGGCAACTATCATTAACTACATCGCTGAATACGAGGGCAATCAAAAATATTTCTTCAGAGTAAAATTTATTGTATTAACAGAAACAGGTAGTTGGATTATCCGTGACAAATATGATCCTGTCCTTGGAAATAATAAAACTGTCATATTAAGTAAAAATTCCAGACCGGGTCTACTGACGGGTATTGACAAACCGTATTATGAGCGAGCGTATCCTGTAACAGCGGTTATTTATGGAATCTATGAGATAAATACAAAACCCAACGTTGATAAACTAGCGCCGATGAAATTTTCAAGGTTAAATTGTGTAGCCGAACGAGTAATAGAACACTTTACAAACGCGATGCGTGGAAATGGATTAACTGATTTAAGGCGTGAAAAAATAAACTTGTGGGCTGATTCAGTTAAGGATACCGGTGCTACAATAAAAGATGTTGCTAAGTTAGGAAAACTATTAAAATTTCCAATAACCGTAGCAACAATAACGGGAGAGGTACTGTACGAATCGAAATATAAATCGAAAGGAGCTCCAATAAATATTATTGATCATAACGCGCATGCAAGGACTAGCGCAGTAACAATATTTCCACGTGATCGAACTGTTAGATTTTACCCCCCAGATAATTCTGGGGCAGATATGAGTATGTTTGACTTTATTAACGAAATAAGTAAAAACGATCCTGTATCGGTATGGTTATTTAAAAGTAATGAGGAAGTGAATTTGATCAGTTTGTCAGACCAAATGGTGAAATATATCGAACAGAATCCCTCCATGACGAGATGAAAAATCTCGCGGAGAAGTTTTTAGAGTGCAAGCACGCGGAAAATACTGACAAATTACTAACTAATTGTTTTACCGTTCCATCTGTTGCGGCTCATTTCGCGAGAGAAAAAAATTCATGGAAACCAACACGATTTGATTTACTCGAGGACGTACGCGCAAGTTGCGTCGAATACGGACACGGTGGATTATGGATTACCAAATATAATTACAATGATGTTATTTCGGTTGATATGGTTGCATGTTATCCAGGAAGTTTTCTAGGATACGGAGATTGTTCTGTGTACTTTAAAAGATTTGGTCACCCAACAAACGAGATGACGCGAGTGGCAATTAATGGACCATTACCTGATTTTGATCTGACTGGATTCGCCTGTATTGAATCATTCGAGTTTAACGAAAATCTTCACAAGATTTGTTATGTTTGGTTTGGTAGACATTTTTTGTGAAAAACGTTGGGCACCTATAGTTTTATTACGATATATGCTAGATTGTGCGATACTGACATCGTTGGTGGTCAGTGAGGCGATTATATCATATCATGCACAGACGAAAGTTTGGTTGCCCATGTCAGATTCTAAAGTTATTAGCGAGTTTAAGGATGTTTCCGAAGATGATATTCCTAAAAAACTCAAAACCGCAAAAGATCTCGGTAGAAAAATTATAGGTAAATTTACTCAAGGTGGTGCATATGATCATAGAAGACATCACGCACGGTTAATTTTAGATGATGCCGAGTACGTTTTATAATCGCTGATACAACAGCAAGAAATATATTTGTAAATCGAGAAAGTGTTTATTTATCCGACGGAACAAAATTGGGTACGATCGTTAGTTACATAAATGACGTCTCCCCACAGTATACTCATCTAAGATCTTCCATGTTGGCTTATGTTTCCATAAATTTATTATCGATGATTAATAGATTTCCCAAGACCGCAGTCAGAGTCGCAACAGATTCGTTTTATATTTCAAGTAAATATTTAGAATCTGTTATGAAATTTACAAGTAATGATGAACGATGGGGTTCGTGGAGAATAAAAAAAGAATTATTACACAATTATACAGAATCAGCAGATGTTCCAATGAGAGATTTTTATCGTAAGGGTAATAAAATATCAGAAATGTCGAAAGCACCATCATTGAGTGATCCAATAACTAGATATAAGACAGTATATCTCAATGGACCTGGTGGATGCGGCAAAACGACTCGAGCAATTAATGTTTTTAGAAATTCGGATATGATCGTGCTGACACCCACACATAGACTCGCACGTGAGATGAAACAGCGGCAAGTACAATCGTGCACGTATCATAGTTTCTTTCGATGGCGCGGGGATACATGGACTCCTGAACGAATGGGAGAAAAATATATACCTAAAATAATTATTTGGGACGAGATATGTACGGTGTCATTGGATACATTAAAAATGTTTCTTGATTGGTTGTTGACGAAATATACCGCTATAATAATGTTTGGCGATCATGGTCAACCGCCGGCTTTTTGTTGGACAAACTCCACATGATTAGTTAAAAAATTTCGTTGATTATTATGAAAAAATAGATGATGATCATAGAGCTCTTGATGCAAATTTAAAGGAGTTTAAAAAATTAATCAGATTACAATCAAACAAAATTCAGTGTGAAATAATACGTGGAGTGATCTCAGAGACCTCAATGAGTGATTTTTTAAATTTATGGAGACCCACCGATTTGATCGTAGCAAGTAGAAAAATAATCAGAGACGATTTACAACAACAGTTATTTCAACTACATAAAGAAAAATACTCAGAATTACCCATACCGTTGTGTTATAGACCATCAGATACACGAAAACAGAATATTAATGTTGATATTCCAGGACAGACTGAAAAACAGAATCTCGTATTAAATGATATTGTCGCCGTTGATATCAGTGTGGTCGAAGATGCATTACGCGCTGACAAATCTCCATGGGTGTTGGGATACGCCATGACGATCCACTCGTCTCAGGGATTAACTATTTTTGATACACGAGTCTGGATTGTAGACGATCGCATCGAGTGGTCAAATTTAGTTTATTTAGCGATATCGAGGGTCAGAAAAATATCTCAATTACGTAGAATTATAATTCCTGAAATCGTTGATAAATTTAACATCATCGATGATGATATAATAAGAAAAAAAATTAATCGGATACAAACAATCTGATAAAAAAATAAACGCGACTTTGATCTTGATGTTGAATTTATTATTGAGTTAAAACAGCAGCAGAATAATCATTGCACAAGTTGCAATTGCATAATGCTGTGGAGGTATTCGAGTAATGATTCAAGACAATTTACCGTAGATAGAAAAGATAATAGTCGCGGTCATACACGAGAAAATGTAATGTTGACCTGTCTTGAGTGTAATCGACGTAGAGGCGCCAGCGCCTTGGGTGCTAGTTAAGTGATCGAAATCACTGAAGTGATTTTGGCGGTAGTTGTGTATCCGCGGGGATTATTTGTAGTTGTTCACGTACAAATCCACGTTGAGGAGCAGTCGAATCTAATCTGTAGATTGCAGGTCTACCTGAGGATCTTGTCACGGTGGATATTTTGTGTGTGGTAACACTCCAAATAGGATCAGTCGCTCTCGCTTTACCACCTTCAAGTTCATCAGGCTCATATAAATATCTAACTGTAACATCACCCAATATTTTTTGTTTTTCAATATCTTTTCGTTGTGTTGGTATATTTTTTTTTGTAATTGCATTAATGGGTTTCATGTTGGTTGTTCGTGTAATCTCATTATTTAATGCAGCTATCACACTTGGTAATCTTGCAACCCACTCGCGAGATCTTTTATCCTGAATAAATTCCCTCGCGTATTGATATCCAAATAACCGCTCAGCGAGTGTTCGATTAAATCGCTCAACAATTGCTTGATCACGATGAATTGCAGTATGCCCTCGTCGTATTTTGGTATTATGTTGTTTCATCAACGATGATACTGGACCAAGAAATTCCTTACCAGGATCAACCTGTAGTAGCTATGGCCATCGTAATGGTCCTCGTTGTTAAATTCGTTCAAACGCATCGGCTACTTCAGATGATGTTTTCGCTGATAGCGGCTCTGCTTCTTTATATCTTCTTGCAACATCAACTACGGTTAACGCGTATTTGTATGTTTTTCTACGCACAGCATCATGCGGTAAAAACAGAATATCAGCTTGATGAACTTCATTAGGAACACTGACATCGAAATACGCGTACTGAATTCGTTTCGGTGGTGGTAGATAAATTTGCCATATTGCTTGTTTGGATAACCACGTTTTAGCAGTAGAATGTTTAACCGCTGCTGCATCAGCAAGTTTACCAATTGCTGCTTTGCCTCTCCAGTATCCTCTTGGTGAATAATAAATCGATTCCATTATTAATTACCAGCCCCAAGCGCTAATTTACTTTTCATCGCGGATCTTACTAACCAATTAGCTAATGATTCTCTAATATTTTTATTTTTTATGGAATTTAATGCATGAATTAATTTCACATCTGCAATATGTCTATCTTGTAGATTTTTACTTTTATAAGCTACATCATGAGCGTGACAAGCTCGATCAATAGCGTTTATTGGTTCCTCGCCTGGTCTTGGTTGATCTTGATTATTGAGCCTGATATCAAGTCTGGTACCAGGACCGCAATAATTATATCCCGGTAGATGTTTTTCTCCGCTGTATTTAGCCCATGGAGCACCTGGAAACTTTGACATCAAATTAGCAATATCACCACCCCGCTTATTAGGTAAAAACGAAAATTTCTTTCTACCGCATACAGAACATTTTCCACCATACGCTATTTTTTATTTTTTGTTGTAACCGTAGCTAAATCAGTAGTTGGAGTTTTAACTCTACAACGTAAGCAATATAAATTCATGACATAATATATATATATATATATATATATATATATATATATATATATATATATATATATGGATATAATTGATTTCTCAGCGACAAGAAAACGAGAGCCAGTTAAACACCACCCTGCGTTACCAAATTCCATCAGAATGATTATCATAGGACCATCTGGATCGGGTAAGACGCAGTTATTACTTAATCTGATAATGAGATGGTTGAAATGGGATAAATTGTATTTAGTTGCACCATCCGCTGATGATCAACGATGTTATGATGTACTTAAAGATTTCAATGAAAACGCGCGATTACTGGATGAAGGTAATGATGTTATAGAGTTTATAACCGATATTGATGAAGCACCATCCGTAGATTCCATAGACGGATTTATTAATAACTTAGTTGTAATACGACGATGTGATGCTAGATAAACAATCAAATCCAGCCAGAATATTTTCCCGAGGTAGACATAAAAATACAGACGTGATCTATGTTACACAACGATACACACAAATTCCGAAGGTGATTAGAGACAATTGCAACATTTTAGTTGTGTTTAATGGCGTAGACACACACACACTTAGAAATATTCATCAAACTTGGTGTGGTGGTGACATGGATATAATTAAATTCAAAAATTTCTTCTCACGAGCCCAAGCTACTCCGCATGGATTTATAACAATAAATTTACATGATCCAAGAACAAGATATCGTGTGGGTCTTGATAAAATATTTGGGTAAATTTAATTAAAAAGATATCATTCATATAATGAACAACTGTGCGTGGCTGCGTCAAGGAACCACTAACAAATGTGATAAAAAATGCCGTGGAGAATATTGCAAAAAACGTAATTATCTTATAAAGAAAAATCCTCATGCTGGTCCACGAAGTTGTGTTGGTTGTAACAACGGCGTTAGAGGATTATATCAGATTTGCAAAAATTGCGGTGGAGATCGATACAGAAGTTTGATGATATATTATAAACACAGAAAGAACATAAATCCAAAAATAGAAAAACCACCATCAGAACTTGAATATTACATGAAACATAGAACAAATTCCCATGATTCAGATGAAGATTCCCATGATTCAGATGAAGATTCCGAAGATTCCCATGATTCAGATGAAAAGAAAAATATTCATCAAACTTGATATGGTGGTAAAAATTTCTTTTACAACATGAATAGCAGCAGAGAGGGGGCGTCTACAATTCTGTTTGGGACAAACAATAATCGTAGACGTGGTATTACCTCTATGAAGGGTCACTATTTTTTTTTGGTCCAAACACAAGGGTGACCACTCCCTTAAGTGGTCTGATCGCCCTCTCTGCTGCTCCGACATTTTCATCTGCATGTTTTCCTCTAATGGAAATCATTTTTTGAAAATGCTATACAAGCAACATCTTGATAATGCAGGCATTTTGCATGAAAATATGGGCAGTTGAAGCAATCAGTTACTCCTGTCAAATCAGACTGGTTCCCTGATGGACTACACTAAACATAATATGAAACTTCAAACTGGATCAAAAACGGACAAGCCAGTATCCGGCTTTGATTGTAACATTCACAATTTTATAACCTTTGCCATTATTCTGCATGTCCCTAATTAAAGCACCATTTTACTAAGACTCGTGGTCATATTATAAGGGTTGGCACGTCTCGATTCACTATCAATATGTTATTTATCTATGACGTTTTACTACATGATAGTGGTCATGAAAAACATGTCCAAAAACAGTTGCTATTGTGATTACAAGTTATGATGGATTAATGAACGTAAAGGCACATCTTCCCCTAAAAGAAAAGAAAAAAACATTCAGCATTTTTTGGTTCTCTGTACATCATGATGTGGCCATAAAGTTCATAATGAAGATAACCTTAAAGACAGCTGTAAAATTTGAACAAACATGGAAAGTAACCATGTGTCACTATCATACTGAACATTTGAGGAAAACTGCAGAAACAAAATGTAAAAACACTGAACAGTGACCGTGTCCCCGGAGATACAATACCGAGTGATACAGAGGTTATTAAACTTGGATGCACAAGTTAACCATTGTTCATCAATGTACCTCAATTTTATTACATAAAACATGAAAGAAAGAAAAAACTTACTGCTGACCTTGACCTTACAAATAAGATTTCAAGCTTACAGTACAACATATCTGTTAGTGACAAGATCAAAGTATTCCACGTTTCATCCATTTTCTTGAACAGTTATTAAGATGAAAAGCTGATTGGCAAATGTGACTAACCTAAAATATTGGCCTAAACCATTAACATCCCACCCCTGATGTGGTACAGGACACCTTTTCGCAATGATATAGAGCAATACAAATTTCATCTCATCTTGTTTGGCTCTAAAATTAAACAAAGGAAAATGTATTAAAATCATTTAAGCTACACCACCATTACATTGACCTTCAAGACCCTCGTGCCATACAAAACTTACCTGCTAATGATGACGTGTATTCAAAGTTGCCTCAGAGAGCTTTAGTTGTACACTGAAAATGATATTAAGATGAAAAACAAATTACTGGCCAATGACCTTGACCCTGAAGACAGCACCCATAATGCTCTTCCTCAAATGCCTTCTATGATGATGAACAAGTTTTCTCCCTTAAATGCTTTGAAGTTATTGAGCAGACAGTGTGATGGAAAACAGACTGTCATTAAGAAATCTAGATAATAACATTCCCAATGTGACAAACCATCAAGTGATGACACATTTTAAGATTTAAGTTCCAGAAGAAAAAAATCTATAATAGTCGTGACCTCAACTTTGATAGTAGGTCCTCCAATTTAGTATGCAACATATTTCGATGCAGAAGTATGCCATAGTACTCTAGTTTTTAAATTTTAAATAAAATAATTAAAATTTGAAACAATGTCTGATGGTCCTTGCCCAGCGAGGTCTATAATGGTTAGCACCCCTGATCATGGGGTTAAAAAATGAACTTTTAGACTGACAGCAGTCAAAAGTGATCCCAGAGGTCATTATGACATTTTCAAAGTTGTTACATCATTCCAACAAATCATTTTTTTTTAAATTAACAAACCGACCCAACATTAGACAATACTTCAACTTCATAATATTAATTATCACTTTATTTTGCAATATTTTATTTTAGCTTTTATTAAAAACTAGACAGATGATACACAAGTAATATATACTTGTACTATATAATAATAATAATGAGGACTTTGTATAGCGCCTAATCTTTAGAAGCTCAAAGATCCTTACAACATTAGACAACATCTTGAACAAAAAAAACATATAATGATGATTACAAAAAACAAACACCATGAAATTAGAAAACATAAAATCAAGCTGAAAATATTTAAGGTAGGAAACATTATTAGGTCTTTAAGTTTGTTCTTGCAGTCGAAATAGGCGAGTATTAAAAGCACTCTTGAATGGGATCACTGTGTCTTTTGTGTCTAAGTTCAGTGGGCAATTCATTCCACATTGCTGGGCCCTGGTATGCAAAAGAACATTGTCCATATGACTTCGTTTTCCTAGCAAGAATAATGAATATACAATTGTCAGAAGAGGAGCACAAGTATCTTGCTGGTGTGTACACATGGGCGAGTTCAGATAGGTATGTTGGACTGGAGTTCGTCAATGAAACGTAGCACAGAAAACAAATTTTGTGTTCGATTCTGGATTAAATGGACAGCCAGTGAAGGGTACAGACCAGCAAGGAGGTGTGCTCTGATCGTGGTACTCTAAGTATGATCAAAGCAGCTGTGTTTTGAACTTTCTGAAGTTTCTGGAGTAGATATTGAGATGAACCAGATATAATTGAGTTACAATAGTCCCGTCTTGAAAGTACTAATGAACACACAAGTGTTTTAGTGGCATCACCTGAAAGATATTTGCGAATTGAGCTGATGCGTCTCAGCTCAAGATGTGCAGCCTTGCATATGTTCATGACATGTTGATGCAATGTGAGAGTACTGTCCAGAGACACACCTAGGTTTCGTACTGATTGTGTGAATTTAATGTTGGTGTTGCTGATATTTATTGTTTGAGGTACAGGAGGTGAATGAGAAAGTTTTTGTGATGTGGTCGGATTGACCTCAGTTTTATCATCATTCATCTGCAGCTTGTTATATGTCATCCATGATTTCACATCAGAAATACACCTCTCTACACCTCAGATGGTTGCATCAACTTCAGTTGGGTGGCTAGATTTGTATATTTGGGTGTCAGCGTACAATTGGTGACACACTGGATGATGATCTATGAACTTGAGAGAGGCCGAGTGTATAGAATGAAAAGAACAGGTTAAATAACAGAGCCCTGTGAAACACCACAACATATATCAACTGGGCTGGAGTGTTTTCCATGCAGACACAATTTGTGTCCTGTTGACCAGACAGGTCTTGAACCACAGTAAGGCTGTATCATGAATGCCAAATACAAGCCGGAGATGGTGAATACATCATGGTCTATTGTGTCAAATGCTGCAGACAAATCAAGGAGGGTGAGGACTCTTTCCGCTATCCAAAGCAGAGAGAATGTCATTAACTACTTTTAGAAGAGTAGTTTCAGTACTGAGGCAAGGGCGATATGCAGATTGTACATTGCTAAAAAGACTTTGAATTTAGATGAGATACAAGTTGGGATAGAACAACTTTTTTTCGAAGATTTCTTTTAGATGAATGGGAAATTTGAAACTGGGCAGTAGTTCTTTAAATCAGTAAGGTTGAGTGTTGGTTTCTTCAGCAGAGGCTTTACAATGGCAGTTTTGAAAAATGATGGGAATTCTCCAGATGAGAGAGAGGTATTAAAAACATCAGTGAAGGCAATACTGGATCTAAGCAATCAAACAGCAGTGATGTTGGAATTGGATAAAGTTCACACGTCCTTGGTGCAATCTTCATCACGATGCTGCTGAAATTCTGTATGGTGACGAGTCAGTTGAAATATTGTGTTGTCAAGCTTATCCCTAATACCATGTCATGGAAGAAATTTGCAAAACAGGTCAGGAAAGGTTCACTGGAGAGAAGGTAGTTGGAAGTAGTGTACATTTGTTTCTTCACATTAGCTTGTTAGTAATCTCGACAGTTCCGCTAAAATTGTCACAGTTCATTGATACTATTAGGGTTTAAGTTAACGCAAGTGCATTTCAATGTTCACACAATAATGTCATTTTGCAGCACATATTACAATCAGACTTTAAAAAACCAAATCTGCCATATTTCTTTCATGGCAAAAAGTTTTCAATTATATGCAACTATATAAAAAATATTAACATACATTCACTCGTTTCCTGCCACCACTACACTCAACACAACCTGTTGATAATGATTTGCTAGTCTTGTATTTGCACCCTTGGCAAAGATTCCTTTCGTTTTAAATGTAGCACAATTCAGTGATTTAGTGGGATCAATCTTTCTTTTCCATTCTTAACAGGTTTTCTCTCCCCCTTGTATTGTCTACATGCAGTTCATCTATTCCGACACAGGGTGGCATCTACTTTTTCTCGTGTAAATCTTTCTTAAAACACTGCATCACATTCCACCCCCACCCCCCGATACCTTCAGGGCAAATTTTGATGTTCTGTACCGAGTTGCTGGTTTCTATATTTATTCTCTCCAATTTGAAATTAATATCATTCATGACATTCAATGATAACTAAACTTGTGGGCCATTAAAACGACTCTGTAAAGACACGACCTTACAGGTATCTGGCAACAATATCGTCACTTCAAATGGGGCAGAGTATTTTTTATGGCATTTCTCCCATGATCATGTATTTCAAGAGCAAGTGAAGGCTCAAATAAACAATCTAGAGCAGGATTACATTAGTTAAAGCCAACTTTCCAATCAGCTCTCTCAAGATCACTTATTCTGGCCTCAGAAATATACAATCTATGATCTTCAATGATCAGGTGTTTCATAGTACTTTACCATATTGGTTCTTTAGACTGTTCACATTCGGAGTTCCGCTAAATGATTTCTCAAGGTAGATGGATTAGAGGACATGAGATCAACTACAAGATTTACATCTAATTGTCCATCTAGTTTTCACAATAATTATGAATTTCCATGTTGTAGTCCCTACAACTTGTCATTAACAGAACTGGCAGACATAGACAAGGGGCAAAACTACACAACTATTGTGATAGGGCACGAGATAATGACATTCTACTGATATACAAGTCAACAAGAAACACAATGAAAGTATGTCATATTTATTTTTTTCCAATATATTTGATACCTGATCAATTGATGATGAAAATGGAAAAGTATACATATACCACCCATGGGCATTCGTCATATTACAATGTACATTGTTTTCATTAAGCAAATAGATGTAAAATACGAAGTAACTAAAACGAACGAAATGATCATAATTATTACATATACCATGGACAAGAGAAAATATCTGAATAGAAAATTAGAGGATGTAAAATCTTGCAATTTGTACTACTTTAATACAAGCCTGCATCATAGAAATAATAATCCTGACATGTCAAGTTTGTACATACTATCAGTCTCGCAAAGAAATGTGTGGAAATTAAAATAGCAGCACCCACAGATACATTCAACAGGGAATGTAAAATAAAATATAGAAAGTCGTATAAATCAATCACAACACTTACTTTATGTATATATTCACTTACAAATATTAGTGCAAACTGCACAGACCAAGATGTTCCATCACATAATGCAGCAGATCAGAGTCTATGCAATTTCTTTGTTGTAATCCAGTGAACTAAGTCATGCCAACTATTACAATTTGCCACAAGTCTTAGGAAAATGGCCTTAAAAATATGATCTTATGGAATGAAAGCAAAAACTATGCAAATAACATTGCTGCAGTAAAATCTATCTTTGATACGGACCCAGGTTTCTCGTCAGATTTAGCAAAGTTAATCAGAGAACCTGGCTAACTTTAGTGTAGTCCCTGGACCTGATTAAGGCACAAGTTTAAAGCCTTCGAGTCAGGATTGCCCTTGAAGTCAGAAGGGACCTCTCAAAATATCCACTTTTTAAAAAAAAAAAGCCTCGTCTGTTACCACTTACCAAACAGGGATTCTATAGCTTTCGATAGCTTATCTACTGTACGCTTTAATATGCACACATTTTTCATGCAAAACATCTTCATGATCAAACTTGCTGATAGGAATTTTAAAAAATGGCATCCAACAAGAAATACATGTTGAAGATGAAAGTAAAAATATGCCTCATTAAGTTATAGTTGTTGTAGGGTTTAATGCCATTTTTCAGCACGATACCTGCTATACCTGGTGGCCAATATTAATGGTGGAGAAAGAACCTGGAAAGAACCACTGACCCATGAGAAGCTACTGGCAAGCTTTCTCACATACCCACATTGGCCGAATCAGAGACTCGAACCCACGCAGACAGAGATGAGATGGCAGTGATCCATAATGGAGAGTGCTTTACACCACTCAGCCCCCCTGCCTCATTAAGAACGTTAATAATCAGTAAAGAAGAACAAAAAGTAATATTCAGATTTTTATGAGTAAAAGCTGGGACAACAGTTACATTTACCGGATATACCATGTCGATTCAAGTACATTTTGAGCGGGATGGAATTGCTGGCGTGTGAAATCAAACAAAATTTCCAAAAATTACATCAAGTTGAGTGATGGCAACAATCCACTAAGCTGCTTACGGTTTGGAACACAAGTCTGTGCACTGTACTACAGTCAAGGTCTACGTGAATTTTAGAAACCTTCTAGTTGAACACAATATTTAGTATTGCTGCATCAGTTTCGAATAATGAACATTTTTTAAATACATGTACTCCAACTTCACAATGACAGTACAAGATATTTTGTTGCACATTACTGACAACTGGTCAAAACTTAAGGGATAATGATCAACTGCGTTATTGAGGTGGTCTTGTTAGAGTTGGCATGTATGGATGAAACACTGACACCAAGCTGCTAGCACATTATTTGACAGCTGATGTGGGACGATGACATTTACAGCTGATGTGGGACGATGATGTTTACAGCTGATGTGGGACGACGTTTACAGCTGGACTCTACTTAAAAAGCAAGAAATGATGAGAACACCAAAAGCTTGCCTAACAAGCTTTGTTTCAACACAGCAAGATTTTTTTGTTTGTGAAAATAAAGTTACTGATCACTGCAATAAAACCCAAGCTATCTGAACACTTCATTGCATATTTTTGTTTGTAACCTTATAGAGAAGTGCCTGTGAAAAAACAACTACCATCAATTCTTGCAAGATCTCATCTTAATTGAATGTAAACTTGCGACAATCATCAAATGTTCGTAACTGGACATTTTCATTTAAAAAAAACATTTTTAAATAAACAAGGGATACAAAATTTGTGCACATTTTGATACTTTTACATTTGGTATTGACATATCCACAGAAAAATAGTTTTTTCAGCACCTACATCATGCAGAATACTATGCTATATAAATGTCCTTTTCTTTTTGAAATAAAATACACCTGACGACAAGACTGCACACAACATTCCCATAACAAGAAGGTACCAGCCTGTATGTCGAGCCCATCATAAAACCACTGCTGAAAAACATGAACCAAAACCAAAACCGCTAATAATGCTGCTGATGCAGGAAAAGTGACATGTATTTCACTTCCCACTGCAAAGAAAGCAAAAGATGGGCTTCCAAATTTCAATATCACATGACATTTTGCATTCACTGATGATTTATAATTAGTAGGTATTTGTTGGAGGAAGATTTATCTGAGAAATACTGCACAGCACAATCTTTTTCTCACATCACAATGTTTAAAATGTTTGAATTGTACATTTAATTATCACCGTGAAATGGAACTCCAGACTAATACAAACTTAAATATTAAAAATTAAAGTTATCTTGATTAGGGCTGTCAACGGGTACTCGGGTACCCGACCATATTGAAAAACCCGGGTATTGAAACGTAAACGCGGGTACCCGTAAAAAAAAAAATCGGCACACTCGCCAATCACTTCAAACAGGTGTGACAGCTATGGCTTTAATTAGAAACCAGATCCCTGCTTAATATAAATAAACAATACATCAGAGAGTCTGTTTGGATTAATAAAATTCATTGGCATTGTGCAACAGGACAAACCGTTATCCCCGAGGCATTATATACCAAGGTTAAAACATAGCATTGTTCTACAGGTAATAAACCTCTTTGTTGACGATAACTATTGATTGTGGGTGCTAAATGATCGGTACATTGTGTGCTCTTTTAATGAAATCCAGATGGATACCTTTGATTTCTGAACACACATGTCGAAGAAATCCCACAATTTATATTATGAACAATTATCACCTAGACACCTTGAAATCTTCGTACACACACACACACACACAAAGACGGTTTTAACGCATTACTCTTGACATGTGGTAAAGCTGCTTTACATGCATGCGTGGGTAATTCAAATCTGCGGTCAAAAGCCGATGAATAAACGTGGTCTGTTCTAACAAGGACTTGTACTTAAAAAAAGGTGAGTGTTCTAAAGGATTTAACGCGGCTGATCACAGTGATCATTAAAAGTTGGATTATACCTACCATCTGTGTACAAAGGTCATTCTAAATAAATTTATTAATTAATAGCGTGCGGTCAGATCATTCGCAGCTACATCGGTGCGGATGCATCAGACCGAGTAGTGCATTACACGGTTAGCCTCTATCGCCATATAAAATATTAAAGAAATGGGGATAACAATTAGTTGGTCTACGGTTGTACATGTCATTCATGTGCTAACGGGTACCTGTTAAATTTCGCAACGGGTACCCGGGTTGGTTTTTCGTGATTTTTGACAGCCCTAATCTTGATAGTACCAATGGACAAAGAATTTACCCAGTAACAAAGCCATGCAGATGAGTATAGATGAATCTAGGGTAATTCGTATTAATTCAAAACCTAGGTAGATATTAGTCATGGTTACAGACTTGTTTTTTTCTTCTTCTCAATATAAAACTCTAAATATGTGCAAAATAAGAATGATGCAAATTGCAATTCCGATGGGAAAGTTTTTACCAGCAAATGTTCATTACTTATCTCATTACATGTAAATAACTGTTTTTAAAACACATGCAAAACTGTATTTAGACAGGGTTTACTTTAGGTACAATAACAACAGTAAAAGACACACACAGAGATTTAATTTCAGAACAATAGAGACAATATTGGACCTGTAACCTCTACACTCCATACCATGACTGAAAATATTCAACATCATAAAATGTTTGTTATAATGTTGTGGTACATTGCAGAATGCAAATACACCATGGCTTATGACATCTGTACAGTGTACTGTATCATTTACAGACTAGAAGATATGAGCTAGATGATGTGAACCCAGGTCTAAAAGAATCATACTTAATGCCATCAATTACAAAAACAACAAACGATAACAATTAGAATGCAATAAGCCTGGCATAATCCCATTTACACTTTCAAACTGATGAGCTTTAAAAAGTCCAACAGAGCAGTTTGTATCTTTAAAAGATATAAATTTCTTTGTGAAGTTATTTACTTCATTTGAAAGACAATAGTGTTTGGAAAATAATATTCCAAGTGGAAACAATGTATTCTCTATTCCTTACTTCAGCAACATGTAAAACTGAACTGAAAAACAATGAAAACTATGAGCTATGAAAACGTGAAAATGAGACTACCTATAAAATCAAATATGTAAAAATATTTAATCGCTTTCGGGTTCTTCCTTTATCTTTTTCTTTTTCTTCTTTTTCTTCTTCTCAGAGCTAACATCTGGGGTACCTGAAAATATAGATTTTCAAAAATTATTAATATCATTCACGACTTCTTTATGAAAACAGAAGCAACACAAACAGCACCCTTTCCTTACCATGACCTAAACTTCCAACTAGGAGAATGGACTAGTGTACAAAAAGGTGTGGACTTTGAAGAAGTTTCATTAAAACACATGTAGGAGTTGAAAAGTGACAGCCTGGATAAGGGGACACCTCATCAACTCGCATTTTTATCTTCCCTGTAAACTCGGCCTCAACACATGGAGTATCAATGTAAATACACGAGACACTGTCAATATATAAAGTGGTAAGAAATTTAATTACAATATCTTCATTGGTTCAAAACTGTAGCTGTACATGGATGGTAGCCATCGATTTACATTTTCCACCATCTTGACATTGGCCTTGAAGATCGCACATTTACTGGTCATTATCTTGGCTGGTCATGTTTTCATCAAAATATTTAAAGTAATTCAAATAGTACACCAGTGTACACAAAGATACAAGCCTAAGTGTATTCTCCTTTGCTGTGACAATCACCTTGAGACAGGCTGTGTGACTAATATGCAAATCACTGTCTATACATGATATAAAACTGGCTCAAATGCCATGAAATTATCATCCATTTTTGTTCAAAAGTTACACTCCAGACAAGGATACAAGCCACAGGTTTCATTAAAATATCTCTACTGGTTCAAAAGTTAAAGGCTGACAAGGTGTAAAGCAAAGTAACACATTTGTCCTAACTTTGAGGTAGGAGGCATAACTAAAGTAAAGTGACACCATCAAACTAGAAGAAATAAACATGATCTTAAATTATATACAAAATAGGCAGTTAAAAATAGCATTTGCAGGGGAAAAAAACAGGTTAAAATTTAATGTTTCTGGAAAACTCAATGAGAATATTCTATCTGAAACACTTAGCGATATATGAGCAAGGTGAATCAAGTATGATGAAATCTGAGGAAATTAAAATATTTCAGTTTTCTGCTATGCTAATTATCCATGTGTATCAAAATCTTCCATTGCATTCTACCTAAAAAATGCAACAAAATTCAATCTAACAGTTTAATATATCTTATATAACCTCTTCAAAATTCAGAATATTGACGATATCGAACTCTTTAGTTTTAAACCTTTAAACATCACAAGTTCTTGACCGATAGTGATGGAGTTTTCACTTTTGTCTATGACATGGTGTCGTCCTTATTTCTGTCTACTTTGAACTTTTTTGTCTCTTAAAGGTCAAGGTTACAAGGCAAATTTAACTCTATTAATTTGTATCCTCATCCAGAATACAACTTTCTTTAAAACACTGAGGATATTTTAATCAAAACTAACCTAATTATATCATTCAAAGGATGAATAATTATTTAAAGGCGAGTTACCTATTCAATCTAAACATTATCTCACATTTATAAGATGAATTTAGACAATAAATCCATATTATATAGAAATGATGCGTCTTAATATACTGAAAGGTCTAACTCCATGTTACACAAAAGCGATGTGTATTTTTATATTTAAAGACCTCACTCCATGTTACACAGAATGATGGGTATTTTTGTATTTAAAGACCTCACTCCATGTTAAACAGAATGATGGGTATTTTTATATTTAAAGACCTCACTCCATGTTACACCAAATGATGGGTATTTTTATATTTAAAGACCTCACTCCATGTTAAACAGAATGGTGGGTATTTTTATATTTAAAGGCCTCCATAGCTGCCACCTTCCAGGCTCACAATTAGTGAAAATAGGGATAAAAAGTCGTAAATTTGGACATGAATTCGTGAAAAATACCATGACAATAACTCCATCCACTCTGACCACTCCGACCATCAATACTACACTGTATCAAGTTCGCAAAATAAAAATAAAACACTACATATATATGCAGAAATATTTATTTATCAAGACATGATACTGTGGCAGACTTGAACTTCCTCAACTGTGTGATCGTAAATTTGTTTTCTAAACAGTTCCGACTTCTTGCCTGCTGGTTGATCTTGGGGACTAAAATTGCTGACAAATTTTCTGCAGCTACGGAGGCCCTAAAGTCTGTCTTATTTTTCCTCACTAAAGAAAATACTCTTTCGCTGTCACTGTTGCTGTGGGAAATGCACAAGAGCTGCAGCATTTTTGGTTCTTCCACAGGAAAATTTGGAAGCGATTTTCGAGTCCGGGCACATTTGTCAGAACAAATGTTTAGCATGGTCTCCAGCGGATAAAGGTAGCTTGTGTTCGACAAGATAACTCACAAATAATGCTTCAGCATTGGTAGCCTGAAGGTCTTCCGCCAATGGTTTATAATATTCCAGAGCTGAAATCTGCGAATTCTTAATTTTCCCAACTTCTACGTGTTTTTTGCAACCGACAATCTTCCTCACATCATCTCTGCGATGGCACACTGAGTGCAAAAAGCATGAATGAATATCAATGTTTAATGGCAGAATGCACGGCCAATTTTTGATACATTCCAAATTAAACTTCACTTTTTGAGTAATACATTTCTTTTTCCTTGTTGGTGAAGACATTTTCAACATCTTACATGGGATACTGAACGGTGACTCAAATCAGTGTTTTGACGCATGCGCAGAGCAAATTTCCGGTTAGGCCCCAGTTTTCTCTCAAAAGCATTTGTAAAACTACTCTTATACATATAGATTAAAATAGGCTAAAATGCTTGCTACCAGGCCAACTGTACTATTCGGCTGTAGATCTACTAATGTCGTGACCAGCAGTACCGGAACATTTCGGCAACTGCGAATATCACGACTAGCGCTTAATGGGAAATCGGTTATTTTATTAAAGATTTAAAATAATTCAGGATTGGAAAATTTTTGAATTTTTGGCTTACGGCGTGAATCCATGAATCGCTGAAAAAGTCATGAAATTCACACCAAATTCGTGAGGGTTGGCAGCTATGGGCCTCACTCCATGTTACACAGAATGATGGGTATTTTTATATTTAAAGGCCTCACTCCATGTTACACAGAATGATGGGTATATATATATATATATATATATATATATATATATATATATATATATATATATATAAAGGTCTCACTCCATGTTACACAGAATGATGGGTATTTATATAAAAAAAAGCTTCACTCCATGTTGTACAAAATAATCTGCATCTGGCAAATGTAGACTGTTGTAGTGTTGCCCTAATGGTATATTTCATCAAAAGGTCATGATGGCACAGATATTGCAGATTAAAATAAGTATCTCACTTTGGGATGGCATTACTATCAATAATGATGGTACTATGACATTAAAAAATACTGGCCATGATATGCATCATCAACAATGTTTTTTTTTTTCTTCTT
This sequence comes from Sinohyriopsis cumingii, assembly GCA_028554795.2. Classification (NCBI taxonomy): domain Eukaryota; kingdom Metazoa; phylum Mollusca; class Bivalvia; order Unionida; family Unionidae; genus Sinohyriopsis; species Sinohyriopsis cumingii. The sequence continues at coordinate 41,268,966 of CM068833.1, forward strand.
TTCTTTGAAATAGCCATCCCTGTAGAGATCTGTTCAAATTTTCAACATCTTGCATAGTGGGCAGCCCATACTGACATAATGATGCTAGAGTCGAACTGTTTTATGATTACTATATTTACTCAGTTTTTTCCTTTCTTGAATAAATACAGGCACAATCTAATGGTTGCATTTGTCAAACTCCATTGACCACCATTTCAGTTTTCTGAATGGTGATAGTACCACTGGAATGGTGAAGGCAGATGAAATATGGGTGGAAATTCTTTAAAGATGTGAATATGTGAAGTCACACACAGCCCATTGTGAACAGACATTAATTTCATTCAGGAAATTATACTGGTACTTGAGATGAATTCATTATTCCCCAGCTGCCATCATTCCTCAACCAAATGAGATAGTGGTCCACAATATTAACAATGTACACACAAGTCATTTTCTGCAACTCTTGAAAATAAAATCCACGATTCAAAAACTTTGCACATTCTTGTTTTCTATACAATTTTATATGGATTTATTAAACAATTGTGAGCAAGAATGTTTCAAATTTTTAGCAGGGTTTTTACAATTACACATCCTTGATAAAATGACTTTAATAACTGTTCAACTTTCAACACCTTGGAACATGCTGTTATAATAAAAAATAATTAACTGTTGCAGTACCTATGGAGTCTTGTGTTACATCAAGTGATGCATTGTCATTGGCATGTTTATTCTTTTTCTTCTTTTTCTTTTTCACTTCTCCTTGTGTATCTGAAAAAGCAGTTATCAAAGTCTTGTTATTTGTAACGTACACACGATTTCAAGTAACTGACTTGACAGCAAGTAATCTGTTTCCGCTTTTCATGACTATACCGAGATTTCTTTTTGTTATAACGACTGATGCCATGTGATGTTTATCTAGTAAGACTTGATCGAATCAATGTTTGCAAAATAGCACAAGACAGATGTCTGGATGGCACAGATGTACCAAGAATGTACAAATGAAGAAAACCAATTTTAAGATACATTGGAAAAGTACCATGAAAAATAGGCCAAAATTTTTATGAAATGGGTAGAAGGGTCAAGGTGGTTCTCCTTCATAGAAAAGCATGTACCAAAATTAGGTATGAGTCCACAAGTCCTTGAGAAAAAAACACTGATTAGAAATAACACTGATGATACAAGAGCAAATATTTAAGTCGATGGAGGGATCACAATTTCAGTGGAAATCAATTTGGAATTATTTCTTTAATATTAATTTTTATACCCTATTTGGTTTCAATTAATTTTTCAAATGTACTAGAGTGGAAATGAAATCCATGATGTACCGAGGACCCTGATCTTTATGCTCCTACCTCAAATATTGCATGAATTAAAAAATCTCCCTTTGTTCTCACAATAAGCAACTAATTGCTGTTGAATGCAGCTGAAGTGTGAACTAAAAGCAAAAATTTCATGGTCTAACACTAGTTTGAATCTTACTTTCTTTAGACTGAGTATCTTCGGATGTATGCCTAAGAGGTGGTAGGTTTATTTGATGAAGACAACAGTAGTAGTAATGATGTAACATAAAAATAGTAAAGTCAAAAGAGGATAAAATCTTCAAAGTTTAAAAAAAAATCTGGAATGAAATTGGCAAGTTTAAAGTTCAACACCCATGAGTGTAAACTGTATGGAAAACTGTCCTTGTGAGGTTGTAAAGCACTTAAGACATTAAAGCATCCAGTGTGGTGGTGGTTGTTGTTGTGGGGTTTAACGCCATTCTTCAGCACACGATAGGCTATGCATGGCGGCCAGTATTAATGGTGGAGGAAGAACCCGGGAAGAACCACCGACCCACGAAAAGCTACTGGCAAACTTTCTCACATACCCACACTGGCCAAATCCTAGACTCGAACCCACGCAGACAGAGGTTAGATGGCAGTGATCCGTAATAGAGAGTGCTTTAGACCACTCGGCCACCATCCAGTGTGGTAGGCCAGATGCTCAACTCACTGAAAACAATTTCCAGGAATTCAAGGTAAAAACTTTTTTCTATTGAACTGCTGGGTGTTAAAAATTATATTACTTAGAGACAAGCTTTTCAAATTAGCTGCTACAGTAGTGATGTTGGACTTCAAAATGGCACCAGTTTCATTTAGGACCAAGCAGACATCACAAATCATTTGGTGAAAACGCTGCCCAAAAAAATTTCAGACTGAAATTTAAGGTCTAATTTTAGGGCCTTATCACCCATGCTACAAGACTTCTGTCAGTGGAATGACTTGCCTCAAGACAAGCACTTTAATGTTGAAAGTTAAAATAGTTAACTGCACAAAACAAATATTTATATGCATGTAATTAAACTAATTTTCTGGAGTTCTCATGCATTGTGGCTCTCAAAGTGCGCAATGTCATACCAGTTTTGCACAATTCATGCACTCATGTGAACTAGCATCATCTATAGAACATGTTCCATGAAAGTAATCAAACAAGATTAATCAAAATTCGATCAGCAATTCTATAAGTCAAAAATAAGTTTTCCACCTACTTGCAGAAGAACACACCCCTGCTACAGAAACTAGAGTGGACTAGAGCATGCCCTAACAAGCATTCCTGGCATGTATGGCCTAGCTGTTATAGAAATCAATTTCACCAAACATGCAAGCACATTTTCAAAACACCCCTTGAATATAGGGAAGTTGGTTACTATTGATCACTGCATTAATTAGCAAGTTTTTTATATGAAGCAAAGTAACATGTCTAGCAAAAAATCTCATCAGTTTCTCAGGCGAAGCACATTACAGGTACAAAGCTGAATTCACAACCTATACAATTACAGACAGATGTGTTGGCTATTTAAACAGTTTGCTGCATGGACATTTCTGTCCAATTTGAGTGGGTCATCATTTTGTTACCATTAGCACAATAATGTTTTCTTGGGGAGACTCACCTTCATCATCTACCTCCTCCTCATCTACTGTACGTTCTAATTTTATCTTCTTTTTGGTGATGACCTCAGGTTCCACATCAACTTCTTCAAGTTTTCTTTTCTTAGGAACACTGGGGAGTGTGGAATCTGCACTGGTGTCATATGTTTTTACCAGACTGAAATGAGGCATATGGAGTTGACAGACCAAATTATGAGCTTTATATGTGCAAACAAAACGATTATTACTGTGTACAAGAATTTTACCTAGTTTTATGCTAAATAATAGGGGAAAAAATCAACACAAATGTGTTAATGTCTGCATGATTTTTAACAAGGTTCAAACACCTTAAATCACTATCTGACAAATGCTAATTAACTGAAACCAAAACAAGGCCATCTCAGTAAGGCTGTTGATTTTTTCCCATAAGTGTGACCAGTTTTTAGTAATGTGTTAACAAAATATCATGTCCTGCTATTTGTAAAACTCAAACAAATGTATTTAAAAAAGTTGTTTTCGAAACAGATGTATTGATGGTAAACATTATATTCAACTGACAAGCTTGTAAAGTACCCAGGCTTTTACCTGTCGTATAGTTGCACCAACTTAAATTTCAAACCCACAGCAGTTAAATGGCTTGTTGCCATCATTAAATGAGATAAACTCTTCAAATTTTTTTCAATTTCACATGACAATCATTATCTCATATCATGAGACACACTCGAATCGACATGTCCAATAAAGTAATTGCATCCCTTCTTGCTTTTATTGACACGAACGTGAACATTCCTTTTTATTCTACTGTACTAATAATTAACACTATTAAGAGGTTTTTTCCCCATTTCATCTTCAACATATATCACTTTCTGAATGCCATCTTTTAAAAAACTTATGCCGCCCACAATTTATCTCGGCATGACTAAAAATATGTTCAGTTCAAATCGCCCGAGGTACTACTGAAATGTCTGTCTAGTTCCATAACTCCAATAAATCCAATATGAAGCCCAGATCTACATCAAACATGGATAAGCCAATTATCTGGATTTTATTGCAACAATCGTATTTCCATAGTTTTTGCTTTCATTCAATCCAGTCTGTATTTTATGGATCATTTTCATAAGACTTGGGGCAAAATCATAAGGGTTGGCAGGTCTGTGTACATTCTGAAAAGGATTTACAATTTGTCTTGGCTTGTTGGTTTCAATTTTATTTTCTTTTTTTCTCAACAAAGTAGACAAAGAAGATAAATAACAGTATAATCCCAAACTCTCATCTTCATTTCAAATATCATTGATGTCCCTATATTCTCAAAGCATGTGCGCTCTAAAATCTAGCTCAATCTGCTGTCAAACTTAAAGGACATTCCTAACTGAAATGTAGTATGCTAACTGCAGAACCAAAGTTATGGAGATTGTGATTGTTTTGAACTATATTCTAATTAAGGCTAACCCAGTCTTTAGCAGAAATATGCAAATATACTATTTCATTTGAATGGGTAGTTCCTGCATTATTGACATCCATGTGCAGGTTTGCTTACATGGTTAACAATTTTCATAAATGCCGATAGACACTAAACAAAACTAAGCCATTTACACATTTAAATTTTCTGCCTTATGAAGGAATACAGGTTCAAATCCTACCATATGATCCACTAATATGTCTTTGAACATGGCACTTTAATCCAAAAATGCCTTTGTACTTAACTCATTCGGCCCCTGAGGTTTTTGTAGTTTTTGCCTGAAATGTGCGTAGGAAAGACATTTGGGGGGCTATTTCTGAATACATCGGTTTTCAACAGATTTTCGATGAGAATAATGCCTAGTTGTGTTAGAAACATCATTTTCCATTGGTTATTTTGCTTTGCGCATGAGCAGAAGGGTAAAAGTTTTATTTTTGTTGCTGAATGGACCCATCATTTTCGTATGGCAACCGCAATTTATTCCAAATGCCCACCTTATCTTAGTTCTTGCAAAGGTTCACCTGTCTGTATGCAGCTAAGACCAGTATGCCTTAGATCTGAGGCCAAAAGGTCTAAAATCTGGACCCAAAATCGCATTCCAATCTCAAGCAAATTTTGGGAGAAAAAAACCGGGTCCAAAAAATGAGGTTTCTCTCTCTGTATTTTGTAGTGCAACTAGAACTTCCAGATTATTTTATATCATTTTAGAGCTACATCTGTCTGCTTTTTTTTAATACCACCCACGTTGGTGTATCTTAAATGACCTTGATGCTGCATAGCTTGGAAGTAGGGTACAGCCTCATCACGCCTACAGACTGGATCGGGGCCCGAATTGGTTTATAACATACTGTGTTGCTATGTCTTTAGACTCCAAAATGAAATCATAGAATTTAAAGAATAAGGATCATGGCAAGTTCAACACAACTCGAACCAAGCTACTGCCTAACCAAAAATCTGGTACAGAAAGTTCAACAGGAGGGTCGTTAGGAACCAACTCGTGATCACTAAGCAAATAACAGGTGGATACAAGACTTCAACTGTTGCACCAAGAGTCACGGGTGAAACAAACTTTCTTTTAATTGTACGGACAACTAGGATGAGATTCAGCTCTTGAAATGGTTTGCACAGTTAAAAAAATATGCCTGTACCAATGATTAACTTTGAACTGACATCTGTGCCTAAAAATTTACAAATTTTTTCCACAAGTTACTGAACATCCTAGTTTCACTGACAACCATTACCCATGATAACATCTGGTTACTCGTCATTATGACCCAATGACTGAATTATTATTGACCCTGCTGTTTTTATAAACCATTTCAAGACAGTGTGTGTGTGTGTGTCTGTCTGTCTATATATATATATATATATATATATATATATATATATATACACACTGTAGTTTGCAAATGCATAACTGGAATCTTTTTTAAAACTCTTGATGAAAAAATATGACATAATTACCTCTTATTTTCATATTTCTCCCATTTTGCCTTGGCCTTTCCTGAACCACTTATTCTTCTGGACTGAAATTAAAATAGTCTTGTCATCACTTGGGACTCTAATGTAATGAATATTATTTAACAAATTCTTCAAGTGACACATTCAACCTTTATCTCTTTCATTAGTTCTTAGAATCAACTATACATTCAAGACAATGAGCCTGAAAATGATCATTACAAATAATTACCATAAATGAAGTAGCCTTTGTAAAAAGGAATACCTACTTGAACATTTAAAATGAAAACCACCAATGAAATATGCTGTGTTTTAAATAATTCCAGATTAATAAATTAACATTCACACAAGTTGTTAAAAGATACAACACTGTCTCTGTTCATGTGCCTTGTAGTTATACCGTGGCCAAGTTTGCGCAAAGGACTAAATTTTGGCAACACTGTGCTCTCATTGTCTGCCATATCATTTGTCAACATTATGATTCTGACCACTACATTTGTAATCTAATCACAGAATAGTGTCAATGCCTGTAATCAATAAATACAGTATCAATGTCTGTAATCAATAAATACAGTATCAATGTCTGTAATCACCAAATACAATATCAAAGCAGGAAAACACCAAATAATGTATCAATGTCCGTAATCAATAAATACAGTATCAATGCCTGAAATCACCAAATACAATATCAAAGCAGGAAATCACCAAATAATGCATCAATGTCTGTAATCAATAAATACAGTATCAGTGCCTGAACTAACCCAATACAGTAACAATACCTAAAATCACCAATACAGAACCAATCCCTGTATATCACCAAAAAAAGTATCAATGCCAGTCATCAATAAATACAACAATCAATGCCAAAAATTAAGGTGCATAGTTTCATCGCTGGAAATAAATACACAGAGTACAGCATCCATGTCCGTTAGTTTAAATTTTACTCATCCTCTTGATATTAAATATATGCCAAGAATTTTTCAAGTAACCATTAAATATTTTCAAGCGGAAATTCTGTACGACTATGCTTATTGTAAACAAATTGAAAGAATTTATATTTCAGGATGGCAACAGTGGTAGAAATAATAATATTTCTCCTAGTACTCTTAATGGTTCAAGTCCTCTGAGCAAAACCAGATGCAAGCGACACAATACCATTTTCCCTGTCAGTCAATTTCTTCTTCACGAAACGACACCGTCTATGCTCTATTGTGATCAATTTCGTATTCAAGATGGTACAACTTTATGACAAGCTTAATGATCATACTTTCATTGCCAGTTAATCTGTACTCTCATAGTCTGCCATATCTTGGTCATCATTTTAACTCAGACCACTACTTTATTTCATCTAATCATCAAATACAGAGAAGGAAGAATGCAGGATGAATCATGTTACTTCAATACAATAAAATTTTCTAAGAAACAAACATAAATGTGATATATAAAAACTGATTTGATTTAGCACAAATCCTATGAATGCAAACAAGAAAGTGGAAGCAATTGTTGCATTTATAACTCAAAAGTGCCAATTCTGATTTTCAAGATTTTGCCATCTGAGCCAATGTCATGAGAGTACATAGTTAAGATGCAATACATAAACCCCACTTCTAATGCTGTTAGGACCAATACATAAACCCTGGATATTTTGTGCATTTCAAGTCTTCATGGATGTGATGGTATATGCATATTACATCTGTACTCTCATAGTCTGCCATATCTTGGTCATCAGTTAACTCAGACCACTACTTTATTTCATCTAATCATCGAATACAGAGTAGGAAGAATGCAGGATGAATCATGTTACTTCAATACAATAAAATATTCCAAGAAACCAACATAAATGTGATATATATAAAACGATTTGATTTAGCACAAATCCTATGACTGCAAACAAGAAAGTGGAAGCAATTGTTGCATTTATAACTCAAAGTGCGATTCCTGATTTTCTGGATTCAGCCATCCGAGCCAATGTCTTGAGAATACATTGTTAGGTTGCAATACATAAACCCCACTTCTAATGCTGTTAGGACCAATACATAAACCCTACTTCTAATGTTAGGACCAATACATAAACTCCACTTCTAATGCTAGTATGACCAATACATAAACCCCGCTTCTAATGATGTAATGACCTAGCTTGACGGTACATTGTTAGGATACAACACAAAAACCCAACTTCTATTTCCGTTATGATCATGCCGCATGAAGCACAATGAGAACTTCATTTAAATTTTTTTTAAAAACGGGTCTCTCAGAAGTGATTTGCTAAGCATATGCTAAAAACAAAATGCATCTTGTATCCAAGTTAACATTTTCAATAAAATGAAATGAAATTTAAACCCTGGATATTTTGTGCATTTCAAATTTGAATGGACATCATGGTATATGCATATTAAATTTTTCCCCACAAATAAAATTATTGCAAAGGACTTGATCATGTTCATCACACAGAGTACATGGGTAGACTGGTACATTCTTTTATAACTATTTGCCCAAAAGGTTTCTTTCTCTGCCCCCTCCTTCCAGTTTTCACTATCATTCATTGCATCCTGAATACTTCTATTATTTTCAATCAAAGCATTCAAAAATATGAAAGCAAGGTCATAGCAATAGAATTCTTGGACCTCTGTAGCCGACTGCTTGTCATAATTGTATTTTGTTTTCAAAAACTTAATGTCTAACAGACACAATTATGCAGTCTGCATGAATAATCCACATACATTTGTTACAACTTTTTTTTACTGGGTATACCTTGTGTCCAACTGTGACCAGTCAAGACAAGAACAGTGACGCAAAATGGACATGTAGTCAGAAAGATATGTTGTCATAAAGTGCAATAATCTATTTATAGTGTCAAACAAGCAATATAGGCCTTGATATACTGCCCTCAAAAGTGTTCACTATTTTCTATATCTTTGGCTGTTTTGGTCATTTGATATCAACATTACTACAACATAAATGGAAATAAAATACATTTCCCTATCAAGGTATGCAAAGTTATTCACTAGTAGTAACCAGGACCAAGTTTCAATATAAAGAATGCACACAAAACAATGCCATTTCCCTCATCAACCACTTTCTTCACTGGGGGCACCTGCTTTATTCCAAATCCAGGAATTTCATGTTCAAGATTGTAGGTTATTAATGCCATCATGACTCAAGATTAATCTGTACTCTCATAGTCTGCCATATCTTGGTCATCATTTTAACTCAGACCACTACTTTATTTCATCTAATCATCGAGTACAGTATAGGAAGGAAGCAAACAATGTATACTTATTTTTTCCAATAAGTGAAGTACAATGTCTTATCTTGAGAACAAAAATGGCCCAAGTATAAAGGCCAAATTACAAATTTTCTTCATGTCTAGTTGTTACATATTGACCAGTATATAAAAGTCAATGCCTGAACTGACCTAATATAGTAACAATACCTGAAATCACCAAATATAGAATCAATGGCTGTAATCACCAAAAACAGAATCAATGCCTGTAATCACCAAATACAGTATCAATGCCAGTCATCAATAAATACAGGAATTAATACCAAAATTAAGGTGCATAATTTCATCACTGAAAATAATATACACAGTACAGTACCCATCTTCGTTAGTTTAAATTTTACTCTTCCTATTGATATTAAATATACACCAAGAATTTTTCAAGTAATCATTAAATATTTTCAAGAATAAATTCTGTACCACCATGCTTATTGTAAACAAATTGAAAGAATTTACATTTCAGGATGTCAATAGTGGTAGAAATAATAACATTTCTCCTAGTACTCTTAATGGTTCAAGTCCTCTGAGCAAAACCAGATGCAAGCGACACAATACCATTTTCCCTGTCAGTCAATTTCTTCTTCACGAAACGACACCGTCTATGCTCTATTGTGATCAATTTCATATTCAAGATGGTACAACTTTATGACAAGCTTAATGATCATACTTTCATTGCCAGTTAATCTGTACTCTCATAGTCTGCCATATCTTGGTCATCATTTTAACTCAGACCACTACTTTATTTCATCTAATCATCAAATACAGAGAAGGAAGAATGCAGGATGAATCATGTTACTTCAATACAATAAAATTTTCTAAGAAACAAACATAAATGTGATATATAAAAACTGATTTGATTTAGCACAAATCCTATGAATGCAAACAAGAAAGTGGAAGCAATTGTTGCATTTATAACTCAAAAGTGCCAATTCTGATTTTCAGGATTTTGCCGTCTGAGCCAATGTCATGAGAGTACATAGTTAGGATGCAATCCATAAACCCCACTTCTAATGCTGTTAGGACCAATACATAAACCCAACTGCTAATGCTCTTAGTACCAATGCAAAAACCCAACTTCTAATTCCATTATGATCAAGTTTCCTATAGCACAATGAAGAACTTCAAACGTCATTTGAATTATTTATTTTTTGTCTCTTGGAAGCGATTTGGTTAAGCATATGCTAACAAAAAAATGCAGCTTGTATTTAAGTTAACATTTTCAATGAAATGAAATTTAAACCCTGGATATTTTGTGCATTTCAAGTTTGAATGGATATGATGGTATATGCATATTAAATCTGTACTCTCATAGTCTGCCATATCTTTGTCATCAGTTAACTCAGACCACTACTTTATTTTAGCTAATCATCGAATACAGAGTAGGAAGAATGCAGGATGAATCATATTACTTCAATAAAATTTTCTAAGAAACTAACACAAATGTGATATATATAAACTGATTTGATTTAGCACAAATCCTATGACTGCAAACAAGAAAGTGGAAGCAATTGTTGCATTTATAACTCAAAGTGCCATTTCTGATTTTCTGAATTTTGCCATTTGAGCCAATGTCTTGAGAGTACATAGTTAGGATGCAATACATAAACCCCATTTCTAATGGTGTTAGGACCAATACATAAACTCCACTTCTAATGGTGTTAGGACCAATACATAAACTCCACTTCTAATGGTGTTAGGACCAACACATAAACCCTACTTCTAATGTTGCTAGGACCAACACATAAACACCAATACATAAACCCCACTTTTAATGCTGTTAGGACCAATACATAAACACCACTTCTAATGCTGTTATGAACAATATATAAACACCAATTCGTAAACCCAACTTCTAATGCTGTTAGGACCAATACATAAACCATTTTAAACTGAATGACAGCAAACACATGAAGACAAGGTCAACTGTGTTCTTGTGGATGAATCAGATCTTGGAAACCTTTAATTACGCGTATTTTTGTTCTGGGACGCAGAAAATCACCCATGCAGGAGTCCTCTGTTCACACTTTTTTTTTAGCAAACAGGAAAGTTTCTTCGCACAATAAATATGTTCTAATAAAAAATGAAACAATAATTTAAGTTTCTTGCTGACTTTATTTGATCAAAGGTTGATAGCTTGCTTTCATGAAGGTGCATGCATTATTGAAGGTGCCGCTAAAGGTGCTCTTTATAGGACCAAACCAATATCCTTTTCATATTGTTGTGCCAACATCAAATAATTGTAGAACACTGAAACATATTTTTTTATTTGCTTGCTATATATCAGTGCTTCAAAGGTAATCAGTTTTCTTTGCAGTTGCAGTTTTTTGTTACATTTTTTTTTAAAACTGCTGTCCTTTGGTTGAATGTAGGCATTTCCTGTTCTCGCGGTCAGAGGTGGTTGATTGTAGCTAGTCAGCTGCATGGCTATTTTGGTTATATTACAGCACACAGTACCAATGCCAGACACCAGCATAAGAAGATTATGATATAACAAGGCACTGTTGGGGTGGTTTGTCAAAACGAAACAAGATCTGTTCATGTAACAATAGATTCCAGTGCATTTTTATATCCAAGTTTGCGGGGATCTGTCATGGTGCCTTTGAATTTCTTAACTCCAAAGCCAAGACTGTATAAAGTTTTTATCAGCCAAAAATACTGCCACCAAAAATATCTCCAGATGGTATATTCAAATGCATAAAGTCACCAAATACTATATCAATGTATGTAAACAATAAATACAGCATCAATGCCTAACTAACCGAATATAAGCCAATTCCTGAACTAACCTAATATAGAATTAATCCCTGTAAATCACCAAGTATCAATGCCAGTCATCAATAAATACAGCAATCAATACCAAAAATTAAGGTGCATAATTTCATCACTGAAAATAATATACACAGTACAGTACCCATCTTCGTTAGTTTAAATTTTACTCTTCCTATTGATATTAAATATACACCAAGAATTTTTCAAGTAATCATTAAATATTTTCAAGAATAAATTCTGTACCACCATGCTTATTGTAAACAAACTGAAAGAATTTACATTTCAGGATGTCAATAGTGGTAGAAATAATAACATTTCTCCTAGTACTCTTAATGGTTCAAGTCCTCTGAGCAAAACCAGATGCAAGCGACACAATACCATTTTCCCTGTCAGTCAATATCTTCTTCACGAAACGACACCGTCTATGCTCTATTGTGATCAATTTCATATTCAAGATGGTACAACTTTATGACAAGCTTAATGATCATACTTTCATTGCCAGTTAATCTGTACTCTCATAGTCTGCCATATCTTGGTCATCATTTTAACTCAGACCACTACTTTATTTCATCTAATCATCAAATACAGAGAAGGAAGAATGCAGGATGAATCATGTTACTTCAATACAATAAAATTTTCTAAGAAACAAACATAAATGTGATATATAAAAACTGATTTGATTTAGCACAAATCCTATGAATGCAAACAAGAAAGTGGAAGCAATTGTTGCATTTATAACTCAAAAGTGCCAATTCTGATTTTCAGGATTTTGCCGTCTGAGCCAATGTCATGAGAGTACATAGTTAGGATGCAATACATAAACCCCACTTCTAATGCTGTTAGGACCAATACATAAACCCAACTGCTAATGCTCTTAGTACCAATGCAAAAACCCAACTTCTAATTCCATTATGATCAAGTTTCCTATAGCACAATGAAGAACTTCAAACGTCATTTGAATTATTTATTTTTTGTCTCTTGGAAGCGATTTGGTTAAGCATATGCTAACAAAAAAATGCAGCTTGTATTTAAGTTAACATTTTCAATGAAATGAAATTTAAACCCTGGATATTTTGTGCATTTCAAGTTTGAATGGATATGATGGTATATGCATATTAAATCTGTACTCTCATAGTCTGCCATATCTTTGTCATCAGTTAACTCAGACCACTACTTTATTTTAGCTAATCATTGAATACAGAGTAGGAAGAATGCAGGATGAATCATATTACTTCAATAAAATTTTCTAAGAAACTAACACAAATGTGATATATATAAACTGATTTGATTTAGCACAAATCCTATGACTGCAAACAAGAAAGTGGAAGCAATTGTTGCATTTATAACTCAAAGTGCCATTTCTGATTTTCTGAATTTTGCCATTTGAGCCAATGTCTTGAGAGTACATAGTTAGGATGCAATACATAAACCCCATTTCTAATGGTGTTAGAACCAATACATAAACTCCACTTCTAATGGTGTTAGGACCAATACATAAACTCCACTTCTAATGGTGTTAGGACCAACACATAAACCCTACTTCTAATGTTGCTAGGACCAACACATAAACACCAATACATAAACCCCACTTTTAATGCTGTTAGGACCAATACATAAACACCACTTCTAATGCTGTTATGAACAATATATAAACACCAATTCGTAAACCCAACTTCTAATGCTGTTAGGACCAATACATAAACCATTTTAAACTGAATGACAGCAAACACATGAAGACAAGGTCAACTGTGTTCTTGTGGATGAATCAGATCTTGGAAACCTTTAATTACGCGTATTTTTGTTCTGGGACGCAGAAAATCACCCATGCAGGAGTCCTCTGTTCACACTTTTTTTTTAGCAAACAGGAAAGTTTCTTCGCACAATAAATATGTTCTAATAAAAAATGAAACAATAATTTAAGTTTCTTGCTGACTTTATTTGATCAAAGGTTGATAGCTTGCTTTCATGAAGGTGCATGCATTATTGAAGGTGCCGCTAAAGGTGCTCTTTATAGGACCAAACCAATATCCTTTTCATATTGTTGTGCCAACATCAAATAATTGTAGAACACTGAAACATATTTTTTTATTTGCTTGCTATATATCAGTGCTTCAAAGGTAATCAGTTTTCTTTGCAGTTGCAGTTTTTTGTTACATTTTTTTTTAAAACTGCTGTCCTTTGGTTGAATGTAGGCATTTCCTGTTCTCGCGGTCAGAGGTGGTTGATTGTAGCTAGTCAGCTGCATGGCTATTTTGGTTATATTACAGCACACAGTACCAATGCCAGACACCAGCATAAGAAGATTATGATATAACAAGGCACTGTTGGGGTGGTTTGTCAAAACGAAACAAGATCTGTTCATGTAACAATAGATTCCAGTGCATTTTTATATCCAAGTTTGCGGGGATCTGTCATGGTGCCTTTGAATTTCTTAACTCCAAAGCCAAGACTGTATAAAGTTTTTATCAGCCAAAAATACTGCCACCAAAAATATCTCCAGATGGTATATTCAAATGCATAAAGTCACCAAATACTATATCAATGTATGTAAACAATAAATACAGCATCAATGCCTAACTAACCGAATATAAGCCAATTCCTGAACTAACCTAATATAGAATTAATCCCTGTAAATCACCAAGTATCAATGCCAGTCATCAATAAATACAGCAATCAATACCAAAAATTAAGGTGCATAATTTCATCACTGAAAATAATATACACAGTACAGTACCCATCTTCGTTAGTTTAAATTTTACTCTTCCTATTGATATTAAATATACACCAAGAATTTTTCAAGTAATCATTAAATATTTTCAAGAATAAATTCTGTACCACCATGCTTATTGTAAACAAATTGAAAGAATTTACATTTCAGGATGTCAATAGTGGTAGAAATAATAACATTTCTCCTAGTACTCTTAATGGTTCAAGACCTCTGAGCAAATCCAGATGCGAGCGACACAATACCATTTTCCCTGTCAGTCAATTTCTTCTTCACGAAACGACACCGTCTATGCTCTATTGTGATCAATTTCATATTCAAGATGGTACAACTTTATGACAAGCTTAATGATCAATACTTTCATTGCCAGTTAATCTGACCTCTCATAGTCTGCCATATCTTGGTCATCATTTTAACTCAGACCACTACTTTATTTCATCTAATCATCGAATACAGTATAGGAAGAATGCAGGATGAATCATGTTACTTCAATACAATAAAATTTTCTATGAAACAAACATAAATGTGATATATAAAAACTGATTTGATTTAGCACAAATCCTATGAATGCAAACAAGAAAGTGGAAGCAATTGTTGCATTTAAAACGCAAAGTGCCATTTCTGATTTTCTGGATTTTGCCATCTGAGCCAATGTCTTGAGAGTACATAGTTTGCAATACATAAACCCCACTTCTAATGCTGTTATGACTAATTCATAAACACCAATACATAAACTACACTTCTACTGCTGTTAAGACCAATAAATAAACCCTACTTCTAATATTAGGACCAAAACAAACTCCACATCAAATGATATTATGACCAATACATAAACCCCACTTCTAATGCTGTTATGACCAATACACAAGCCCTGGATATTTTGTGCATTTCAAGTTTGAACGGACGTGATGGTATATGCATATTAAATCTGTACTCTCATAGTCTGCCATATCTTTGTCATCAGTTAACTCAGACCACTACTTTATTTTATCTAATCATCGAATACAGAGTAGGAAGACTGCAGGGTGAATCATGTTACTTCAATACAATAAAATTTTCTAAGAAACAAACATAAATGTGATATATAAAAACTGATTTGATTTAGCACAAATCCTATGAATGCAAACAAGAAAGTGGAAGCAATTGTTGCATTTATAACTCAAAAGTGCCATTTCTGATTTTCTGGATTCAGCCATCCGAGCCAATGTCTTGAGAGTACATTGTTAGATTGCAATACATAAACCCCACTTCTAATGTTGTTAGGACCAATACATAAACCCCACTTCTAAAGCTATTATGACCAATTTATAAACACCAATACATATACCCAACTTCTAATGCTGTTAGGACCAATACATAAGCCCAACTTCTAACGCTGTTAGGACCAATACATAAACCCCGCTTCTAATGCTGTAATGACCTAGCTTGACGGTACATTGTTAGGACACAATACAAAAAACCCAACTTCTATTTCCATTATGATCAAGCTTCCTGAAGTACAATGAAGAACTCACTCAAATTTTTTTTTTAAAAAGGGTCTCTTGGAAGTGATTTGGCTAAGCATATGCCAACAACAAAATGCATCTTGTACTGAAGTTAACATTTTCAACTAAATGAAATGAAATTTAAACCCTGGATATTATGTGCATTTCAAATTTGAATGGATATCATGGTATATGCATATTAAATTTTTCCCCACAAATACAATTATTGCAAAGGAATTTATCATGTCCGTCACAGAGTACATGGGTAGATTGGTATGTTCTTTTAAAACTATTTGCCCAAAAGGTTTCTTTCTCTGCCCCCTCCTTCCAGTTTTCACTATCATTCATTGCATCCTGAATACTTCTTTTATTTTCAATCAAAGCATTCAAAAATATGAAAGTAAGGTCATGGCAATAGAATTCTTGGACCGCTGTAGCCCAGACTGCTTCAGTTGTAATTGCATTTTGTTTTCAAAAACTCAGTGTCTAACAGACACAATAATTAAGCACTCTGCATGCATAATCCACATATATTTGTTACAACTTTGTTCCTAGGTATACCTTGTGTCCAACTGTGACCAGTGAAGACAAGAACAGTGACACAAAATGGACATGTAGTCAGAAAGATATGTTGTCATAAAGTGCAATAATCTATTTATAGTGTCAAACAAGCAATACAGGCCTTGATATACTGCCCTCAAAAGTGTTCACTATTTTCTATATCTTTGGCTGTTTTGGTCATTTGATATCAACATTACTACAACATAAATGGAAATAAAATACATTTCCCTATCAAGGTATGCAAAGTTATTCACTAGTAGTAACCAGGACCAAGTTTCAATATAAAGAATGCACACAAAACAATGACATTTCCCTCATCAACCACTTTCTTCACTGGGGCCACCTGCTTTATTCCATCTCCAGGAATTTCAGTTCAAGATTGCAGGTTATTAATGCCATCATGACTCAAGATTAATCTGTACTCTCATAGTCTGCCATATCTTGGTCATCATTTTAACTCAGACCACTACTTTATTTCATCTAATCATCGAGTACAGTATGATGTGGAACTTTGCAGATTTGAAGAACTATTGATCGCCATGGAGTTTAATTTCCACTTTCGTTACTCAACTGACATATTGCTCTTGTTCATCTGAATAAGACTGAATTTTGTCAATGCAAGGAGATGTCGTATTCCAAGCACTAATCCAGGCATAAATCACGTTCTAAGACTTGGCTATTGTCTGCCTTATCTTGTGTCATCATTTTAGCTTGGACCACTACTCTATTTCATCTAATCGAGTATAGAGCAGGAATGAATCAAACAAATTAAACTCATTTTTACAATAACCACCAAGTAGAACACCATAGCTCAAAATGAAAGCTATTTTATTTTGTTGTCCAGTAAAAGGTATTTATAATAATTCAGTTTTTCAATTTAGAACCAATGGTTCATTATTCTCATTTTCTTTATCAATCACCAAAATTTACATTTCTAGTTTTTACCTAATATTGCAACTGTTCATCCACAAGAACCCATGATGAGTTGCCTTAACACAGTATCAAGTTATAATTGCTTCATGATGCTATGATGCCATTTTTCTTAACAGTAAGCACATAGTCCATATTACCAAAGCTAAATAATCAGTTCATCATCTGTATCATTTATAAGGATAACAATCTGTGATAGAAATAATGGCAACTAAAATAAATCAGTCTCCAATGCAAGCCATGTACAAAGTTCAGACAAGGCATTTGGGTATAGAACTATATAGTTTTGTAAAAATCATTTATTTTTTTTACCGTTCCTATGACATCTTCCAAGTCTTAAATGCAAACCATTCAAAACAAACTGGTCAATATAGGTGTCTCTCAAGATATTGTTCTCTTCCTTTTGGAGTCACAGTGAAAAGGACTCCTGACTTTAAAATGAATAGGTCTCTTTGACATCTCAAATGAGACCATTTGCAAGGTCTGGTTAAGGTATCATACTGGTATACAAACCAAGATATAGTATGAAAAACGTTTTTCATTTTTTTCAGTCATTCACCTCTGAGCCCAAAATCAATTGGGTTTCTTCCTTGACCCATGTGCATCATACTTGCAAAGTCTAGCACATGGTAAGTCCTGAAAAAGTCTAGTTTCTGTGCAAAAATGAAACAGAATATGGATGGATGGCTGGACAGACAAATTGGACAGCTCAATATGATAATCTCTGCCTTATGTTATAATGATGGCATATGATAAATTGTGGTAAAGCTAAATGAATAAAAAGTTGTTAGCCTACATTCTGGTCTTCCAACATCTTAATTCTTGTGACAAGTTTGGCTCTGTTTTCCATTCCCATCATTGCATTTGTCTCCTCACCCAAGGCATCAACTCGAATTGCAAGCGCCGCCTTGGCTGCCAGCATTCTCGATGTCTGAAAAAATGTAAAATATCGTAAATATAAATCATCTTTCAAGTATTATGTAAAAGTCGGTAAACATGAACGAAAGTACTAAGGGATTTTTTTATTTAAACATACACAATACCCAGTGAAGGCAATATATGCCAGGGTATCCAGATTACATAAGAACAAAAGACATCTTTTGAAATAAATATAATTAAACATTTGTCCATTTTTAGTAACAAATGGGATAATTAACAGAACAAGCAACAAGTGGGATATTTAACAGAATATCAGCATCATTTATATAAATCTTAGAGGCTTTCAGGCTGTCATTTTCAGTCTAATTCAGCGAGCATCTTTTTTAAAAATGTTTTGTTTAAAATGTCAGGACTCCTAATTAAACTGAGATGTAGATCCCTACTGGCTGTTGTTGTTGTATGGTTTAACACCATTTTTCAGCACAAGATAGGCTATACAAGGCAGCCAGTATTAATGATGGAGGAAGAACCCGGGAAAACCCCAGAAAGAACCACCAACCCACGAGAAGCTACTGGCAAGCTTTCTCACATACCCACATTGGCCAAATCCGAGACTCGAACCCACACAGATAAGGGTGAGATGGCAGTGATCCATAACGGAAAGCGCTTTAGACCACTCGGCTCCACCCCATCTGGCTGTAGAGAATGTAATTTGTGTCTCCAATAAAGTTGTACATCTTTTCAAATAATGTTGCCACTAGAAAGCTCAAGATCCAACTGGATTTATATTATTTGACACTTAACACAATTTATGTCTCGTAAAACTCAAAATTTATTCAAGAGAGAATACATTTCAGTTTTTGTCCAGTTTGGTAGAGTTATTTTTGACAAGAATTTGAAGGTTCTATTTCTAGTAACAGGCATGGCAGATCAGTATCATTTCTACAAACTTTAACTTCATTTAGCTAAGTCTGGTCCTAACCAAATCTTATCAGACAACTGATAAATCTTCCAGATGAACAAAATGTGAGGCAGAGAAGCAGACAAAAAGTAAAATTCAGCTATGGTAGAGAACATTTTGAACAGAACAGTCTTAACAATTTCTTTATAAAAATATTCCTTAATCCCTGGTCTAAAAACTTTTATTTAATTACAAGTATTAGAAAGAGAGACCTAACAAAATGTTCTTGCAAAATTTGTTTTAACAGTTTATTTTACTAGACTGGAGTTTACCTTGCCCTTGTTCTTTGGTGTAGACTGTCCTACAAGTGACGCATGATATATCAGACCATATTTAGGAGTGTCATGTTTTGTCTTTAGTGCTCTAAACAAGGCTTTTTCTGCTCCCAAGATCTGTACAGTTGAGGCTGGATGCTTGGCAAGGTTTAACAAGGAACCTGAAAATATGTCAAGTTTTAAGAAACCATGTCAGATAAAAAACACTATATTAAAACCTAATGTCAATGATAGAAATGTCTTTAATGCAACAGCTGTAAAAGATAATGACTACCATTTCCCCATAAGCTGCCAATACATACAATTTATTACTAGCCCAGAATCAAAATCTGCAAGTCAATTACAAAAATAAATGGAAAAATGTTGCCCAATAATGCCATACCATTTCCAATGGCATTGTGCCACAATGAAATTACATCTGAAATACAACTCCTTCCAGTGTTTTATCAATGCAAAAGATCTTAAATTGAAGGACAAGGGCCAGATCTCTATTCAAATTCAAGGATATGAGCAAAACCTATAAATGACATCTAGATCTATGAAATGGAATGGTTCTTGAGCTATGATGATTACAACCTGCCTTGTGTAAACATATCTGAAAGACAAAATCTATAACCTGTTGCAAATTGGTGACAAAAATAAATTTGTTACGACTCTATGGTCTCAGCCTAAGTAAATAGAATCCTGCAAATCCTTCCAGGCAACATTTCCCTGTTCACAATAAACCCAAAGTAGTTGTTCTAATCCAAAATGTTGGTGAGCACTTTGCAATTCCAATGAATACTTTAAATAAGAGATTCCCCTCAAATTAAATCTGAACACAAGTAAAACTGGTCATAGATACCCATATATTGATATGAAAAAGAAATTAAAACTTAGTTTACAAAACCTATACAAATTTCACATGACCTAAGACAACAGAATGCCAAAGATATGGGTCATTTCAAATGGAAAATTCCAAATTCATAAACAAGTTTACAGCCTGATCTTCAATTCTAATAAACGTCTTGTTTACCATTTATCAGCAAGAAATGATGGATGCAAAATATGACAGTAGTCAGATTGGCCTTATTCACCGACAAAAGTCAAGCATGTAATATAAATCAGACATAACAATACCGACCAGATAATGCTCTAACTGAAATTGCTTTTCCTGAACAGCTGAACAAATGACTCAACCTTATTATTCCCACTGAGTTACAGAAGTAACAAAAACCAGTCAGGGATGGGGGGGGGACTAGGACGCACCAGCAGATGGGAGGGTTCACCTCCACATCCAAACTCTCATTATCTTCCCTAACTTTATATTCTATCAGAAGTGAAGGTGACCCTCTGCAGGAATCCAATCAAACAGAACCCAAAACCATTGAGAGCCCAATGAGTCTATTCAAGAGTACATACAGTTGTCAGTAGAAACGAGACTTCGAACAAAAAAAGAAATCTAGAAGAACCAGTTACAGAATGCCCAGAAGTGAAGCGCTTGCTACTACCTGCCAAATTAATTCTGCTTTTAACCCTTAAAGTGCTATATTGTTTTGCGTACAAGATCCCTCAGTGCTGAA
Source organism: Sinohyriopsis cumingii (assembly GCA_028554795.2). NCBI lineage: Eukaryota > Metazoa > Mollusca > Bivalvia > Unionida > Unionidae > Sinohyriopsis > Sinohyriopsis cumingii. The sequence continues at coordinate 41,290,194 of CM068833.1, forward strand.
TTGTTTGAGAAAAAAGAAGAAAACTGCAAAGTTTTTAAATTGCACGAATTTCAATAAATATAAACAAACCCTATATGAAAAATGATCGTGAGGTCTAGACTTTAAGATTAGCATCAAGACACGTGTTAAGTTTAATATATTTGCATGTACAGGTGCAAATACAGATAAAATGACAAGTTACAATTTTATTTCATCCGTATTTTTGTTTGTTTTTTTTTATGTAAAAGTTCAAATATATCGAAGAAATATTATATTCTTTAGTAGTTCAACCACCATGTACAAGTACATGTTATGACTGTTGCAACGTTATATCTAAATTGTGAAAATCACAGGTAAAGAAAAGGCAAGTTTTGTAAACATAGATTTAGACCACCAGAGTCAGTAATAAAATGTTCATGAAAAAGCATGGGCAAAATTTCACTATCAAGCCAAGATAATGCAACAAATTATTTCAAAATAAAAATCTTTTGGGGGGTTTGGGTGGAGTTATTGTTATGATGATATACATGGAGGTATACAATAGGCAGGTGTCCCACTCCAATAATTAAGCATCCTCTATCCACTACTGTTTCTAAGAGGCAAATTTGGGAATCTAATAACAGTAGATTAAAACAACTTAGTTGTTTGGGGTTCCGTTTCCATAGAGGGCACAGAATTATGGAGCTAGTAAGAACTTTGTGATTCAGCAGAAGATATCTGAGGAGCCTCGAGTTAACTGAATACAGCATGAAAACTTTCCTAAATCAGAAGTTTAAAATTTAGTACCTCCCAGCAATATTTTTTACCTTCTCATTGCCTTCCAACCACATTAACCTTTATCCCGCGCCCCCCCCCAACAAAAATGGATTTGTACATCCTAAAGATAGAATTAATGAATCATCATAAGACAGAATTTTCATCCATGATAGTGCCTGAAAACTTCAGTATATACAAAGTTTAAACAGAAAGATGTACAGACAGATGGAAAAGGGTAACACTATATGCCTTGCCAACATCACCAAGGGGCATAAATATGACTTTGAAAGCTCAAATGTCTGCATCAACAAGCTCTCCTTTATCATCAAGCCGTGAATACTTGGTCCAAAACAAAACAACTTGAGAAATGTAACAAACCTGCATGGGCAATAAGTCTGGCTCCCACTAATTCCCCTACCAAGATTGTAAGATTAGGAGCTATGGCAGTCATTCGGTTCTTGATGTAATCATACAGCTGTGCTCGGTACTCCGTTATTTCAATGACCTGCCAACATAGAAAGATATAACATGAATCTCATGTACAGTTTTATATGTTAGGACATTTGAAATGTAGTGCATTCATCAAATAAAATGCACAGGCAAGAAATGCAAACACCACATACCCTGTTCAGTTTGAGAAAGATTGTGCAAATCAAGCTCTGCATGCTCTTAACGAGTAAATTTGTTATTTTTTAAAAATCCCTTTAACATTCTCAAATAAAGGTCAACTCGTGTGCAAAATATTCAATCCACCTTGTAGATGACAGATCAACTATTGTAGGCTTCAAGGATGATGTTGTATGACTATATTTGTAATGACCATCTCAGAATGGTGTTCCTCTTTCATATCCAATCAGCAATGGAATAGGATGTTATGCCATCACTGACAGTCATCACGATTTGCAAAAAAGAATAACATTTACAGAAACTCAACATGCAAGAACAATGTGGATGCAATAATAAAAGCATCTGAAAACAGATGTCTTAGATGATTGAAGTTATGAACAAAATCAGATATTTAAAAATACAACTCCATGAGACATTTCTAGTCTTGGTCATCTTTACTATTGTATAATGACAACTCTAAATAGTCTCTATTATTTTCAAACTTGTCTACAACCAATTCAAATTAACATTGGACAAGCATCCTAATTCTTAAATAACTCACTTGACATAAATTGGACCTAGCATGATAGTAGATCTGTTTTGTTATCAATTTAATCAAATATGTATTCATATATAGCATTAAAATACAGATAAATGTAATCCTGGCAATATTGTTCCTAAATAATTATAGACATCCCCCAAAAAGGCATACATTGGCAAGAAAAGGTAAAAACCTTAAAATACAAAGTCTAATATACAATATAAGCTTGGTAAAATATAAATATCTTCTCCACATGAACACAAGACAGGACTCCGGTAATAAAAATTCTATTCCTATTCTACAGCAGAGCCTGTGGGGAAAATGTCCTGATGCCAATAAAGTTTATTAGATATATGAACTAGATTCTTTTTTACAAATATTTTACATAAAGGATGTGATGTCATGGGCATGAAAAAGAATGAAATCATACCAAAAAGACAAAAAGGTACGCCATTTCTTTTCCTTAGCTTATATCACTTTCCATAACTGCATTGCAAATGCATAGTGGAGGAATTTGTATGGCTGGTGACAACCCTCGCATCAATGATGCAGGCATAAAGTCTTCAAGTTTTAAATAATTTTTTGTCATAAAAAAAAAAACATGTCACAATTTTCAGATTTTTAACCCCCCAAAATACACTGGGATAAGTGGCAGGTCTGTGGTTATAAAGACTGTTCAAATTTCCACAAATGGTGGGACGGGGATCACAAAGGCAGTTTCAACTTTTCAATCCACACATAGGTGATCAGGATTATTGCAAAATGAGATTTAACTTTTCTCAAATGCACTCAAAATAATGTTTACCCCCTGTACAAAACAAAATCATTCAATCTTGTAATGGTCTATTAGGCTTCCTGCTTTGTTATATGACTACATGTGAATGACTGTCTCAGAATGGTATTCCTCTGTCATATTCGAATCAGTAATGGAATAGGTTTCATTGCCATCACTGACAGTCATCATGATTTGTCAAGACAGATAAACTTTAGATTGAAGTTTTAGAAGAATACATGCCCAACACTCAAAGAGCAAATTTGCTATTTTTAAAAATAAATGTTAAATTTCACGTAAATAGAAAATATAAATTCCATTCTGTAGATGAGTAATATTCTATTGTCGACTTCATGTACAGTGTTGTAGGACCATCTCAGAATGGTGTTCCTCTTTCATATCCAATCAGTAACGGAATAGGATTCACTGATATCATAGGCAGTCATCATGATTTCTTTGTAAACAAGTCGAATAAAATTTACAGCATGCATGATGCGAGTACAATAGTCAAAGGATTGGAGACAGGTTGGAGCATTAAAGTAACACACAAAATCAGATGTGTATGAAAACAGTTTCAGGTACCTTCACAGTCATGGTCATCAAAACTACTGTAAAATGACTACAATAAATGATTTACATTATATTCAAAACTGTCAGTTCTTTCAACATCACTAGATAATTTAGACTGAAGTTGTATCATTATTTTAGTAATTAATTTGGTTATTTCCTTTTAAGTGACTTTTCTCCTACCATTTCAAGTATTTCTATCAGAGGACCAACAGAGCCAAGAAGTATGCCACTGCTTCTTTTTCTAAGCTTACACCACTTTCCAGAATTGCAGTATATATGCAAGCTGGAGATGTATGGCAATTACTGTCCTTACATGGGATGTACGGCCATTACTGTCCTTACATGGGATGTACGGCAATTACTGTCCTTACATGGGATGTATGGCCATTACTGTCCTTACATGGGATGTACGTCAATTACTGTCCTTACATGGGATGTATGGCCATTACTGTCCTTACATGGGATGTACATCAATTACTGTCCTTACATGGGATGTATGGCAATTACTGTCCTTACATGGGATGTATGGCAATTACTGTCCTTACATGGGATGTATGGCCATTACTGTCCTTACATGGCCGAATGGGGTCATGAATACTTTTAAGTTTTCAATCCTCACATGTGATACGGGTCCTAAAGATAAGTTTCATGTTTTCCAGCCCATTTAAAAATTAGAAGAATCTTTGAAGTTCCATCAACTGTGCATAGTCAACATTTAGTATAAAGCAAATCTGTTGTTTTTCTACAAATTGCCTTATTCTGAAATGAAGGTTAACCCCTGTACAAAACAAACCAAAATCATTCAATCCTGTAATGGTCTATTAGACTTCCTGCTTTGTTATACGACTACATGTGAATGACTGTCTCAGAATGGTATTCCTCTGTCATATTCGAATCAGTAATGGAATAGGTTTCATTGCCATCACTGACAGTCATCATGATTTGTTTGTCAAGACAGATAAACTTAATATTTAAGTTTTAGATGAATACATCAACAACATTTGATTTTCACAAACTTGATCCAAAACTTTGATATTATTCACAAGATTACTCTAAAATCGACAGCATCATATTTTTCCTGAAAATGGAGAAAGAAAATATGTTTCATTTGGTAACTTCTGACTGCATGCCTTGTTTCCAAGAGACTTTCATTTTACCAAATAGTGTACAAATGACAGTTTACATTGCCTTTTTCACCCATGGATGTGCAGAAGGGTGAAAACTTTGAATAATTCAGATTTTGCTTAATGAACCGACCATATACTTCATGAAACTATCTACATGTGATCCACACCAATCTGCTTTAGATTTAATGGAAATAAATCTAAAATATCAATCATAAACTCTGGTTTGGAATCAAGTGATTTTTGGGGCTACAATAAACATTGTCTCTCAAATTATGTTTTGTTTTAGTTCTGCTGTATATTTCAACTCATGGTATCCATGTAGAACTTGCCCACTTACTGCAATACCATCATTTTGGTGCATCATGAAATCATGAATGATATTGTCTTCACAAAGCTCATAACTAGGGTAGTACCTCACGACATGTAAACATGCAGTGACAATGGGCTAAGCAGGCCAAATAAGCAACACAGGGACATGGCGTATAAACATTTCATTTATATTAAAGAGAGATGCAGGAGATATGTGTCATCACAAAGTTCATAACTTAAGACAAGATGTTAATCAAGCCAGACAAACAAGATAGGAACTTGGCATATAAACGTAATATTTAAATCCAAGGTTTAGTTTGATCCAGGATATACTGAAAATACTGCAACAAAAATTCCAATACTTTTCAGCACGATAAAAAGAGAAATCTACTCAAGCAAGCAAGACATGCAAAACAAAAGTGACTACTGCATAGCTGCCAACCTTCCAGACTCACAATTCGTGAAAATAGGGATAAAAAGTAGTGAATCTGGACATGAATCAGTGAAAAATACCATGACAATAACTCCATCCACTCTGACCGTCAATACTACACTATATCAAGATCACAATATAAAACACTACATATATTGCAAAAATATATCTGCATTTCTATTTATTACAGTATTCATAAACTTCACTTGTTCTTGTGGTTATTTTATCAAGACATGATACAGCAGCAGACTTGAACTTCCTCAACTACTTGATCGTAAATTTGTTTTCTAAACAGTCCAGACTTCTTGCCTGCTGGTTGATCTTGGGGAATAAAATTGCTGACAAATTTTCTGCAGCTAAGGAGGCCCTAAAGTCTATATTACTTTTCCTCACTAGAGAAAATACTCTTTGGCTGTCACTTGCTGTGAGGAATGCACAGGAGCTGCAGCAGTTTTGGTTCCTCCACAGGAAAATATGGAAGCGATTTTCGAGTCCGGGAACATTTGTCGGAACAAATGTTTAGCATGATCTCCAGCTGATAAAGTTAGATTGTGTTCAACAAGAAAACTCACAAATAATGCTTCAGTGTTGGTAGCTTGCAGTTCTTCCACCGATGGCTTAAAATAAAATAGTCCAGAGCTGAAATATGCGAATTCTTAATTTTCCCAACTTCTACGTGTTTTTTGCAACCGATTAGCTTCCTCACATTGTCTCTGCGACCATGCGCAATACTGCAATTTGTGACACACTGAGTGCAAAAAGCATGATGTATATCAATGTTTCAGGGCAGAATGCACGGAAAATTTTGGATATATTCCAAATTAAACTTCACTTTTTGAGCAATACATTTCGTTCTCCTTGGTGGTGAAGACATTTTCAAGATCTTACATGCGATGCTGAACGGTAACTAAAATCAGTGTTGGTGATGCATGTGCGGAGCAAAATTCCGGTTAGGCCCCAGTTTCTCTCAAAAGCATTTGTAAAACTACTCTTATACATATAGATCAAAATAGGCTAAAATACTTGCTACCGGGCCAACTGTACTAATCGGCTGTAGTTCTACTAATATCGCGACCAGCAGTACCGGACCATTTCGGCAACTGAGAATATCACAACTAGTGCTTAACAGGAAATCAGTTATTTTTATTAAAGATTTAAAATAATTGAGAATTGGAGAATTTGTGAATTTTTGTCTTGTGTAATGAATCCATGAATCACTGAAAAAGTCCCAAAATTCACACCAAATTTGTGAGGGTTGGCAGCTACGCCACTGAATCTCAAAAGAAGTTTTAAAGCTAGTTTCTGAAAAACAAATTTCTTGAATAGAGCCGTCTCAGAGGTAGTGACGAAATTATCCCTGATACATCACTATCCATCAGCAGGACAAAATAATACATCACTGACAGCTACATAGCACTTGTTTTACTTAAATACATAAAAAGTATAATAAAGCATAATTAAATAATATTTTCTCCATACTGTACAGTAATTAAGGAGGACTATAGCATGTCAGAAAGATTTGTCTTGTCTTGCTCAGCTTACCTACATTTATCTCCATTGCTTTCCAAATAATAACAAGCAAATCTTTAGAAGCTCTAAGAACTTTAGTATATTACATGACATAAAAATTACAAGATTACAAAAACAAACACCATTACAAAATAAAAACATGCCAACAAAAATTAACAAAGCGTTATGTCATCAAGATTGTTCTTGTACTTCAATTGAGTGATTTTTAATAGCACTCCGTCCCTGTATCTAAGATAATTAGGCAATTCATTTCACGCAGCTGGAACCTGTACACAAAATAATGCACAAAAACCTCAGTTCCAAACCCTATCCACTTCATTGGCTTGTTGCTCCATTCAACTTAATGTAATTCTTGGATTTTTTTCTTCATGACACATTATGATGGCAATCGCATTTCCCGCCACATGACATACTCAAATTGACATGTGATGTCCAATAAAAATAACAGAGTCCCTTCCTCCATTTATTTAGAACAAGCTGAATATTCCCTTTTATTCTCATGTACTGATCATTAAAACTTTTTCAAGAGGCTTATTTTTCCTTTTGTCATTAACACATAGCGGTAGCAAAACACCACTTTAAAAAAAATTATATAATCAACCTTTTGATTGAAGATGCTTCACGTGGAAAAATATGTGCAGTTGAAATCCCACAAAAGACAAAATGGTATGTCATTCTTTTCCTTAGCTTATATCACTTTCCATAACTGCATTACAAACGCATACTGGAAGAATATGTATGGCTGGCGACAACAACCCTCACATCAATGATGCAGGCATAAAGTCATCAAGTTCATATCCATTTTTTGCCATTAAAAAAATACGTCAGAATTTTCAGATTTTTAAATAAAAAAAAAAAAAATCAGGATCGAGTACACTGGGATAAGTGGCAGGTATGTGGTTATAAAGACTGTTCAAATTTCCACAAATGGTGGGACAGGGATCATAAAGACAGTTTCAATCCACATATAGGTGATGAGGATCATTTCAAAATGAGATTGAAATTTTCTCAAATGCACTCAAACATACATGCCCAACACTTAAAGAGCAAATTTTATATTTTAAAAATAAATGTTAAATTTCATGTAAATAGAAAATATAAATTCTATTCTGTAGATGAGTAATATTCTATTGTCGACTTCATGTACAGTGTTATAGTACAGACTACATGTGTGTGACCATCTCAGAATAGTGTTCCTCTTTCATATTCAATCAGTAATGGAATAGGTTTCACCGACATCATAGACAGTCATCATGATTACTTTGTAAACAAGTCGAATACAATTTACAGCATGCATGATGTGAGTACAATACTCAAAGGATTGGAGACTGGTTGGAGGATTGAAGTAACACAGATCTGTATGAAAAAGCTCCAGATGCCTTTTTAGTCATGGTCATCTAAGCTACTGTAAAATGATTACAATAAATGATTTACATTATATTCAAAACTCTCAGTCCTTTCAACATCACTAGATAATTTAGATTGAAGTCATAATTATTATTTTAGTAATTAGTTTGGTTATTTCCTTTTAAATGACTATTCTCCTACCATTTCAAGCATTTCTATCAAAGGACCAACAGAGCCAAGTAGTATGCCACTGCTTCTTTTTCTAAGCTTACACCACTTTCCATAAGTGCAGTATATATGCAAGCTGGAAATGTATGGCAATTACTGTCCTTACATGGGATGTACGGCAATTACTGTCCTTACATGGGATGAATGGCCATTACTGTCCTTACATGGCCGAATGGGGTCATGAATACTTTTAAGTTTTCAATCCTCACATGTGATACGGGTCCTAAAGATAAGCTTTATGTTTCCAAGTCCATTTAAAAATTAGAAGAATCTTTGAAGTGCCATCAACTGTGCATAGTCAACATTTAGTATAAAGCAAATCTGTTGTTTTTCTACAAATTGCCTTATTCTGAAATGAAGGTTAACCCCTGTAGAAAACAAAATCATTCAATCTTGTAATGGTCTATTAGGCTTCCTGCTTTGTTATATGACTACATGTGAATGACTGTCTCAGAATGGTATTCCTCTGTCATATTCGAATCAGTAATGGAATAGGTTTCATTGCCATCACTGACAGTCATCATGATTTGTTTGTCAAGACAGATAAACTTTAGATTGAAGTTTTAGATGAATACATCAACATTTGATTTTGACAAACTTGCTTTAAAACTTTGATAGTATTCACAAGATTACTCTAAAATCGACAGCATCATATTTTTCCTGAAAATGGAGAAAGAAAATGTATTTGGTAACTTCTGACTGCAAGCCTTGTTTCCAAGAGACTTTCATTTTACAGAATAGTGTACAAATGACAGTTCAGCTTGCCTTTTTCACCCATGGATGTGCAGAAGGGTGAAAACTTTGAACAGTTTTTGCTTAATGAACCTACTGTATACTTCATGCAACTATCTACACATGATTCACACCAGTCTGCTTTAGATTTAATGGAAATAAAATCTAAAATATCAATTATAAACTCTGGTTTGGAATCAAGTGATTTTTGGGGCTACAATAAACATTGTCTCTCAAATTATGTTTTGTTTTAGTTCTGCTGTATATTTCAACTCATGGTATCCATGTAGAACTTGCCCACTTACTGCAATACCATCATTTTGGTGCATCATGAAATCATGAATGACGTTGTCTTCACAAAGCTCATAACTAGGGTAGTACCTCACGACATGTAAACGTGCAGTGACAATGGGCTAAGCAGGCCAAATAACACAGGGACTTGGCATATAAACATTTCATTGATATTAAAGAGAGCTGCAGGAGATATGTGCCATCACAAAGTTCATAACTTGGGACAAAATTGCTTGGCATATAAACGTAATATTTATATTCAAGGTTTAGTTTGATCCAGGATATACTCTGAATACTGCAACAAAAAATTCCAATACTTTTCAGCGCAATAAAAAAAGAAATCCACTCAAGCAGGCAAGACATGCAAAACAAAATTGACTACTGTATCTCAAATGAAGTTTTAAAGCTAGTTTCTGAAAAACAAATTTCTTGAATACAGCCGTCTCAGAGGTAGTGACGAAATTATCCCTGATACATCACTATCCATCAGCTGGACAAAATACATCACTGACAGCTACAAAGCACTTGTTTTAATTAAATACACAAAAAATAAAACAAAGCATAATTAAAAAATATTTTCTCCATACTGTACAGTAATTAAGGAGGACTATAGCATGTCAGAAAGACTAGTCTTGTCTTACTCAGCTGTCCTACATTTATCTCCATTGCTTTCCAAATAACAACAAGGTAGACTTCGACTAATCTTTAGAAGTTCTATGAGCTTTAGTACATTACATAACACATAAAAATAACAAGATCACAAAAATAAACACCATTACAAAATAAAAACAAACAAAAATTAACAAAGTAAACGTTACGTCATCAAGTTTGTTCTTGTACTTCTAACGAGTGATTCTAAATAGCACTCTGTCCTTGTACCTAAGATAAATAGGCAATTCATTTCATGCAGTTGGACCCTGGTATACAAAATAATGTCAGACTTTTTTAACAGTGGGAACAATGAGAATATGGGAGTTGCAAGATGGGCACAAGTTTCTACAGACGGTCTACACATGGGTCTGAATGAAATGAAACCAGTCAATGAAATGTAGCATTGTGAATAGATTTTGTGTTTGATTATGGATCCATTGGGTAGCCAGTGAAGGTTACAAAGCAGCGAGGTGGCGTGCTTAGTTTTTCATACTCCAAGGCTAATCTACACAGCTGAATTTTGAACTTTTTTTTTAAATTTCTGCAGCAGATACTGAGATGAACCAGATAGAAGTGAATTACAATAGTCCAGTCTGGAAAGTACCAAGGAAAAAAAGTGTTTCTGTAACATCAACCAAATGAAAATTGTGAATGGAGCTAATGTGTCTCAGCTCAAGATATGCAGCACTGCACATGTTCATATGGAATCAGAAATTCAAGAGATTGCAAATGTAATCCAATATTAAAGCAAGAATGACCTTAAAGTGAAGTTAATTACTGAGAAGTAGCTGTCTCAGACATTGCTTTCAGTCACAATACATCAGAACCTATGTCTAAACCCATCACTGACAGCATTTTTACGCAAATCCAAACCATGATGTGGACAGATGTACCAAAGTTGCCTGCACTTGATTAGGAAACTGCATTGTCAATTTGACAGCACAAAAAGACAAGAAACATGCAAATGCAAAAACTGGTTTCTAAATCCAATACAGGAGCAATGGTCACTAATGTATGTGTGAATGATTGGGAGTCAAAAAGCACTGGGGTCAATTTAAAAAAAAAAAAGGGAGTCTATGATGCACAAATGAGGGTAATGGGAAAAACCAACAACGATCACAATGAACCAAATGCAGCAACTGACTCTGAAACGGAGGAAAGTTAGACCATTTTTGGGCACGACAGTAGTAAAATTCTATAGAAAATAAAAGAACAAAAGCATATATTAATAAATTTCTTTTTTCAACACTTGCAAGATTCCCTTTTTTATTAAAGCAAACAGTTACCTTTTTACCATTTCTATTCTACAAACCAAAAATTCCAAGAACCCGGACAACATAAATACATATGCAGACCGGGTCTAGGTTATCATTTTTTAAATTGTTAATAAGATATACAATACAGACCCCTATCTGCAAGACCGTATTACACAAGTAAGAATGTGTCTATGCTGTATAGCGTGTACAGTAAAACACCAAATTTCTGGTTGTCCTGGTAATCAAGTTATACAAACTGAAGACTTTAAATTCTCATAGGACATGACTCAAGTCCACAGTTGAACAATTCAGTTAACTGACGTCAAGATAACCTGCACTCTACTGTACAGGGATAAATAGTACAACATGAAACATTTTACGAATAGCCCTACCTGTTCACACAAGTATTTTATGTTTAACATGTCTTCATCTGAAATTTCTGTTCCCATGGAGATCTCTGCTACTTCTTTCACTTCATGTTCCAATTCCTCAGGCAGAATTTCTGAGAAATCTGTAGTAGCTGCATTTGTTCTGAACCCTGGCAAGTAAAACAAAAGATGACCACCATAATAGCATTTGTGCACATTCCACCTACTGTGCAGAGTTTTAAAAAGTTTACAATAACTTGGTCTGATTATGGAGACCTTTACAAGGAAAGTCACCATGATTTATGATTCCATCTCATATGGCATTACAGTATACAGCACAGAAATGTTTTTTTTTAAATAAATGAAAATAACAGCAATGACCTTGACCATTATTTAACCTTGACAATGCTACATGAGATGTTATCCGTGTACCACTATTCATCTCTCAACCTTCAACAGCTTTAATAATATACAACAGTACAAACAATTGAAACCTTCAATTATATATTGGTAGCCTTGACCTGACAGGATATTGTGAGTGTGCATGTGATTTGGATTTTTAACATAGCTTTAACAATTTTTCTGTCATATAACTATGATGCCTGCACTGTGACAGTTTATAGTGATGTCTAGCACTGTGGCATCATGCCACAGACATGTAGCATGATGTCCCACCCAGTCCCATTACCAGTTTTCAGAAAGAAAAACAATCATGTGGCTGGCAATCAGGGACCAAAACAGATCAATGATATTATAGGGTGGCAGAAATCAAACTCACTCAAGATATCCTCAATCTGATGCCACATGCCAAATTTGGCTGAATTCTACAAGAGTTTGGTGTAACCATCTTGTGGAAAGTCTGGAAGACAATGAAGTGGGCTAACCACGTACAAGGCACAGGCAAGTGTATAAAATGACGTTCATAAAACAGCGTGTTGTACCTTGAGCATGGGATCACAATTTTATAGCCATATCAATCAAATCCTACAACTGCACATCTATGACACTACATACCAAACGGCATCAGAATATGGTGAATGGTTCCTCAGCTATGCATGTTGCAAGGATCTGTTGTTGTATACATGTATTGATAGAAAAATTAACAAATGCCAAAACTGGACCTGAAACAGTTCAACCTTTAAAATGTACATTTACAGGCAATAGGCAATTTACCTACCAAAACAGCATCCAATTATGTGTAAGGCTAAAATTTGTTAAAAGTGTGAATGGTCAGAAGGACAAGATTATTAAACGAGGATTCTTGTATACAATGTTTTCTTCCTTACCATCAAAAACATTTCTGAGTCAAAAGTTACAGAATGAAAGAAAAAGTGTGGTGAAAATGTCAAATACGGAGCTCAAAATTTATATTGGAGATGTGACGTGACCCCAAATAATTGACTCACTTAGTAACCATCAGTATTCTCTAGGAAGAAAATTCAAATACTGTGCAGTGATATTTAAAGACAGGATGTCCAATGTTATTTCATTGCTTAATCAATGGAATAAAATTTATACAGCACAAAATGACATTGTGAGTTCACAAAAGTAGCTTGTTTGTCTAATCACACCTGAAGATGAACTTTAAATCTGTTAATGCTCCTTTGCAGAAAAGTGACAACCTTGTCTTAACAACTGGACAAAACTTAAAATGACAGCCTTAAGAAACTACATTTACAACCTGCTATGAAACCAAGATCTCATCAGCTAAGAGAGTTTGCTGTAAAATGAACAAGAAATATATTCAACATAACACGTAAATGACTGGGAAATGTGGCCTTTCAAAATACATACCCATGAAGCGTACCATTTTGGCAAAAACTAAATTGTCTGTGATGATTTTGCCAAGTTCTGGGAAGTGCCACCCATACCACTCTCTAGCACGCATTGAATAATTGTTTAACTCTTTGTCCAGATCATCTAGTAAGGCTGAAAATATTGAAAGAAAAATCTTATTTGGAATACTTGTATATAAAACAAGAAAAATCACACTAAAATGCCATTTTTTTAAAAGTTAAATTTTTCTGCAACTTTCAAGTCTTCTCAACATGTGAAAATCACAAAACAACCGAAACAAATACATAATTTGGAATAGCTTGCAAATTTTCCTGATTACTCAATCAAATGTAATTATTATAATGGCAAATTCAGGAATTAAAATTAAACTAGCATTAAACAGACTGGAACCATTTCTTGTTAGCTCTCACACATTATAAAGTTTAAAGTTGTAAAACAAGTATTGCATCCATAAACATTTCCAGTATTTCACGAAATATTCAACAGAACCTTAAAGCTGATGATTGCATCATCTGGTACCACGCCAAGCTACACATGGCCACCAATATGTCTGGCAAAGATATACCAGGGAAATCCCCAAGTAGAACCACAGACACATGGGCAGCTACTGGCAAGCCTTCATAATCATGAGTGACGAGATATTAGTGATCAGTAAAAGATGTGCACCTTTGACCACTTGGACACCCCATGCCCATTTCATTTAGGACCAATTATACATCATATGAAGTTTATTGGTGAAAAACCATGTTTATATGTCTATCCATTCTGGAGGAGTTCAGTTAACAATATTTTCAAGACAACCACCAACATGGTCCAACTCAGTTTGCATAACTTTCATTTTGGACCGACCATATACCATAAAAACTCTTCTAGTAAAACCCGGGTCAAAAGATGTTCTATTTAGGAGTACCAATACCAAGATTTTCACCCCACCCCACCCCATGATAGCCATCTTGGACATCAGACTGGCACTATTTAATTTCAAACAAGCAAGACATCTCAAGAAATTTCAATGTAAAAAAAGAAACGTAATGTCTTTCCTTTTTATTGTTCTAAGTAATTACAAGATTTTCAACATAACAAGCAAGTCTTCTGGTAAAAGCAATGTAGATAAGAAATCACAAGTAACAAAAAGACCAGTCAATCACAAGTAACAAAATGAGTTTCCAGACAGCCGTTGTGGTCATCAGATCAGCAATAGTTTGATTTGTAACCAACAAAGCATCACAAGTCTCCAATTGAAATCCCATCCTAATATGACCATCAATTCATAAGCAGATGCAAGATTTTCAAGGTAGCTCATGCTGCCACCATACTTGATGTCTCTGATGTATCATTTTCTTGTAAGACCAATAAGATATAAAAAGCCCTTCAGTAAAGACGCCATGTTGATACGACCATTCATTCTGGAGCAGCAATCTTTTTTTTAAAGATGGCCACTAGTTTGGCATTTGGATATTTTTGGCATTATGAATGTTATCTACTGCAAAACGTGGATGTAAAAAAATCATTATAGCTGATGATTACTCGTTTCAGAGTCCTCTAATGTTTCATACACTGTGAAGTAAAAATGTCACGACATCAAAACCCTATTATAACGGTCTTCATGCACTAATCTTAAGGCATAATATAGTAAGCCTGATTCCTTGTCGTCTCTATTATAAATACAGTAGCAACATTAGTCAGATATTTTCAACTTGGACAACTGTTGGACAAAGATCTTGCTGATGTCTCGCATAAAGTGATCTCCAAAATGTACACAGCACATCCATGAAACTATCTGCATGCATATGGAAATAAATTGTCCCCAATCTGGTTTCAGATTGAAGTAGCATCAGCAACACTTACATAAATATGAAATTTCGGGAAACCCTTGTTCAAGACAACATGCACTTTAAGACAACAATTCCGTATCATGTACACATATCTTTAGTGACAAAACACACATTGTTATTGGTTCAACGCCATTTTCAGCACAAGATAGACATAGCAACCTGGAAAAACACTAAAGAACCAGACCTATGGGAAGCTACTGACCCTAATGCAAATAATCATTTTAAAATTCACAGAAGCTAAAACTACATGCAGCTAAAAAAATCCAAAGCATTACACAGAAAAGTCACAAGGTCAAGGACATTTATTTTCTTTCATCTTCTGTTAATACAATTAAAATAAATTTCAGCATGACATTAATGAAGTTATCATTTTTAGCATTAGTACTTGTATCAATACACAAATTGATTTTATGATTTTCTATACTATTATCTCAGGTAACAAGAAAGAAAAAAACATCATCCTATAGAATTACAAAGAATATGATTCTAAAACATCTTCATAACATCACTACAATATAACCATGGCATTATGAATATTCACTGATAAGCATTTCACACAAATATATTGTTCAAATAACAAAATCTGCAAATAATAAACTTACATATAGCTTGAACTATCATGGTATCTACTTTATCAGGACTGAACTTCAGCTTGTACCGGGATAAACTGAAACAGAAAACAATGCAATCATGTGCAAACGGCCTTCTGTCAATTCTTATTGTTCAACAATGTATATATCCAACTAAGATTTCACTAATATAATCAAATCTGAACACAACAGTCATCGATATATATATATATAGCTAAATTTTCTTAAGGGACAGGCCACAAGAATGGGATGGTAGTCGTAGGCATAGAAACAATGTCAAATGACAACTAAAAGGTACAATACCATGCATTACATTCTTTACATCAGTAATACAGTTCATCTAGAGCTTGAATTGTTACCCAGAATACCAACCTTAAATTACATTACCAGTATTGATTTCTTTTTTTTTATCATGTGCCTTTCATTCGGAGAGTTACACTGCCAAATCAACATCATAGCTTTCTTCCCTTTTTTCTTCAATGTCACAATTCTGCCTGCTCCACAATACTGCAGACATCAATGACTTTACAAAATCCAGACATTCAAATGGGTCGAATGCAGGTTAGGGTCAACATTGTAGCAAAGTTTACCTGTGAGCCAAGCCAAGGGCCATGGCAGCCATTTCCTTTTCTGGAAGACCTGTGATAAGACTGTTCATCTGATTCCTGATCCCTCGCATCAATTCCTGTATGGCTGAATTGGAGACACAGCTTATGTTGAACTTGTCCTGCAACAAAGAAAACAGCTCTAATATGAACTAGCCCGTTACAGTGACTGATAGGGTATGCAAATGTTCTGGAGCACATTTAACAAGTAGAATTTGTCACTGGAATATAACAGATTTTCTGTGCTTATCATAAAATAATAACATTAAATCTCAACTTATGTTGTTGTTGTTGTTATAGGGTTTAACGCCATTTTTCAGCACAAGATCGGCAATACATGGCGGCCAGTATTAATGGTGGAGGAAGAACCGGGAAAACCCCGGAAAGAACCACCGACCCACAAGAAGCTACCGGCAAGCTTTCTCACATATCCACATTTGCCGAGCCCGAGGCTCGAACCCACGCAGACAGAGGTGAGATGGCAGTGATCCGTGACGAAGAGCGCTTTAGACCACTCGGGCCCCAATCTCAACTTACAAATCATTCAGAAGTGAGATGTCAGAATGAAGGTACATCCTACATGCATCTGTCCTGTTTCTGCCTTTAGAAAAGTAAACACTTTCCTGATGTGTTATGTATGTCTTTCATTCAATAGTAAAATCTTGTGTCATATTGTCCAATATTAAATTTCTTACTTAATTATATAGCAGTTCTGATTAGTGCAGCAATAATGCCCCAATTTTGCACCTTTGGAGTACTGTACTCAGTCCCACAAACAGGTACATGACTTCCCATGCAAGGTTTAAATTTCCACCCCATTATCTAGACTCCACCAAAAAAACACTTGATGACAACTGTTTCTAAGATTACCTAAAAGCTAACAGTAAAATAATGAATTTAGATTCTTCTTGCCACTCTTGTTTCAGTCACTAATAACAAAGCAATACACAAGAGTCCATATGCTTATAATACAACTCGGGCATGTATGTATGCGTGTCTGATTTTAGTGTAACGAACCCATAAATATGTTGAGGACCATGAGGCTGATGGGTCTTTCATGAGTAAACATTTTATCCTTGTTTAATAAAGATTATTTCTTTGGCCAAAGCAAGACTAGCTTTAATGCTAGTGGGCAAACAAAATATCAAAAATTCACAATATTCCTATCATGTGTTGCACTATGGAACACTTCAAAATTATTTTCTTGTCTAATAATTAACTGTTATACAAACTTACCATTCAGTTAAAACACCAACATACTCTCATAAACATTCTCGCCTCAAACAGAGGCTGTATTATGCACATTTAAATCATAGAGTATGCCTTTGTTATGGCTGTTTCGCACCTTGATAACATTTCCCAGCTTCGCATCTGCAACTGCCAACTCTTCATGGGCTTCCTTAGCAATCACTTTCTTCATCAGCCTTTTCAATGACTTACTCATCTTGCCCTCAATGGCTGCCGTGGCAGCTGAAGAAAAATGAAAAATAAACTAGAAATGCACTATACATGTAACTGCTGTAATTTGAACAAATTAATTTTAATAACTTTCCTTATTTTTCAAATTCAAACGTACATATGAGAACTGTAATGAATGTTCTAATATATACATTCAAGTTTTTTAGTTTTCATGGGCTGCAGAAAAAAGAAGATGCAGAACTAGTTAAGAGTGAATCCATGTCCATTCAATGTGGGGTTTTTGCTATTATTTAATGCCATTCTTCAGCTCATGATAGGTTATACTGGCAGGCTAGTGTATTTCGGTGGAGAAAGCCCCATGAATAACCACCGATCCAATGAAAGGTAATGACAAGCTTTCTCACATACTCGCACTGACCAAGCTGAGACTTGAACATGCACTAACGTGTGAAATGTCAGTGATCTGCAAAGTCATCTACTAGACCACTCTACCACATCCACAAATGTAAAATATACAACCCCAACCAACATGAAAAAAAATGAATTTGGAAAAATAAATTAGCAAATACCCTTACCTATATCTTGTTGACAAAGAACTCTTCATCATCAAAAGACCTTAAATGTGAATTTATTAATTTCACTTTCCTCCAAAATATGCTTTGAATCAGCTGTTGCCAAACAGACAACTGACCTGCCAATCCTAACAAGACATTCTCAGTAAGACAGTCAATTTAAAATATGTACTGCTATTGTCAAGCTGGAAAAAGTTCAAAAGTGTTTTTCAAGACTGCTGCTACAACTATAAACATTTTGTTCAACTGAACCTTAATAACCTCCAACGAGATAACACAAACATAGGTTCCACACAATACACAGCTCAATAGCTTCTTTCTATCTCTCAACCAGATTTAATCCTTTCAAAAAATTTAATTTTCATGTTGGCCATGGCAATCATCTTTCCTGCCACATGACATACTTAAAATACAAGATGTCCACTAAACAGAGTGGATCTCAAGCTTACTGAAACTCTTTGCCAAAAACAAACAATTTCATTTTCCAACAGCAAAGTCTTGCTTTGTTCAGACAGAGTATCAATTGAGATCATGTTTATCATCGATACAAAACATACAGGAAAAGATAAAATAAATAGTTAAAAAAAAAAAATTTTTAAAGTGGCACATTTGGAGGGCAAATGTAGACTCCAATAAATTACAGCAAGGAACTGTTATTCAAAAATTTAGAATTCATATCACACTAAACCCCAAAGGAATGTGCCTGGAGGCAGATCTTGAAAAAAAACACTTGGGTGGTGAAGTCTCTGCTATCAATTTCACTAGTCCAATTTTATGTAATCTGAATTGTCATTAAGGAACCAGACTAACACTGTTGTATAGTTTCCTTATCCACAAAATATGTCCTGAACAATGAATCTGATTCTGTCAACTAAAATGTGCTGAAAATGTGTCCTAGTCGACAACAGTGGATTCAAAGCACATCAGGCGAGAAAAGAACATTTTCTAAATGACCAGACTATTTGACCTTGCATTGTCCACTGGGTTCCATTTTTTCAATATCTGAAATGAACAGTTTTTTTCTTCAAGAAACCATTTATATTTCTTTAGTAATGGTGAATATATCTTAGAGCAGACTGGCAATGTCTGTATAAATTTAAAAGCTATATATGCCAGGGACAAAAAGACAGTCCCTGCTTTCAAAAAAATGTATTATTTTCTGTGACTTACCAGCCAGGGCCTCTGTGGTATCCTCAAATTTCTTGAAGTGCTTCAATTTAACCCTAAATGAAAAGTAAATACACTTGTTTAGTTCATGCCAGTCTTATTTGCTTTCTCTAAGCTTCTTTATTCTCTAAGCATTGTGCCAATCAAAGGCTGTAATTAATGGTTAACATTACACCATACCTGCTAATTGATGAGATAATTGATTTTATGAATTTTTACCTTGCAATATATTTCCTATGAAAAAGTTTTGAAAAATTTAACGGTTGGCTTTCACTGTTATAAAGGGTGGACGACCATTAAACAGGATCTACAAGCAAAAAAAAAAAAAACAACATTGCTGATTAGGGTTCATACCAAATTCTGAATGATAAATTCAAAGACTTTTCCCAAACTTTAGGAGACCAAAAACAGATTTCCAAGACCTATTTTTGCTAACATGCTGTATACAAGCTATGTTATACAAGAAAACAATGAATGCAAAATACTACAATATTGTTTAATGATGAAATGAAGCTGAACGGGTCATCAAAAGAAAGAAAACAGGAAAACCTCATACAATTTTATCTGTGATGTGGAAAGAAATTAATGTTTGGGTATGCTACATCATTTTCCCCAAACTATCAAAGACCTTATGAACCATGTTGATCTTGGCCCAACTAAACAGAGAAAAAACCATTACAGATGATAATAAGCTTATGACAGACAACCATACAAATGCTGCATCTCCAACTTATTTGGATCTGTACACTCACACTTTACTGGCAGCATCAGGGCTCTCAAAATCTTGGTATAGATTTTCTGTTTTCTGCAACTTCTTTTCATCCAGAAGCTGTGAAAAAAGACATTTTGATTACTGATGCAAAAATTTTGATAAATAATAATAAATGCCATCTCAAAACACATTGGTGGCATCATTATAATGATAAAAACTAAGTTTTCATGCAACAGTAAATTTTCTCTATGCTTGTACACCTGACTAAATAAAAGTACACAAAACCCCATAGTTTGCATGTAAGTAAATCAATTACTTCAAAACATTTTTAATTTATTTTTATTCTTCATACTATTGAATACATTTCCACTCAAATTTTAATAGCTTTGTAATCCTATCTACTTTAACACCCTAAATAAATTGCTCTAAGGGATGAAGAACAACTTCATCTAGGTTGACAAGTAATGAAAATGAGACTGTCCCAACCTGCCAACTGGCAATCCAACAATGCGAAACATCGACCCTGTTTCACTTTGCTGGAATGTAATGAAAGTATGATTGCCAAAATCAGATAAAGCTGAAGACTCTTTAACGAAACAAATAACAATACATTAATATTGAAGAAAGTGTTTAGACAGCTTCATTTCATTCACGACAGTTATCACTTTTAACCGAATTGGCATTACCTGCATTCTAGCCAACTGAACTGTTGGCCAATGGAATTTAAAGTTTCTTTGTTGTTCTGCTTGTCAGAATTTGAATTTTGAGTTGAGATAGTTGGTTAAGTCTGACAGTAGCAATATGACTTCAGTTTGTAGAAAAATATCGAAATGTGCTGCCAAGTGGGTGGGATTTCTGAAAATCTGACTTCTTGTTCCGATGTCATCGACCTCAGTTCACACCACTGTTTAGTCCTACATGTAAGACCATAATGCTGATATTTATGCTTTGGGCAAGAGGGTCTTACTGCCCAACTAACAGCTCTGTGTAGTGCATTTTGATGTCGATTAACATCGTAACGAAAGTCAAATTGTCTGGAATATCTCACAACTGGCAACTAAAATAATGGTGCTTTTCTAATAATAATAATAATGATGATAATAATAATGAGGACTTTGTATAGCGCCTAATCTTTAGAAGCTCTAAGCGCTTTGCAACATTAGACAACACCTATAAGATAAAAAACATAATGACATGATTACAAAAACAAACACCATGAAATGAGAAAACATTTTTAAAAAAACATGCTCAGAATATTTAAGGTACAAAACATTAGGTCTTTAAGTTTGTTCTTGCAGTCAAAAAAAGTGAGTTTTGAGAGCACTCTTGAATGGGATCACTGTGTCTTTGTGTCTAAGTTCAGTGGGCAATTCATTCCACGTTGCTGGGCCCTGGTATGCAAAAGAACGCTGTCCATATGACTTCATTTTCATAGTGGGAATAATGAGTATATGATTGTCAGAAGAGGAGCTTAAGTATCTTGCTGGTGTGTACACATGGATGAGGTCGGATGGGTATGTTGGACTAGAGTCTGACAGTGAAACGTAGCACAGAGAACAAATTTTGAGTTTCATCCTGGATCGAATGGATAGCCAGTGTAGGGTACAGAGCAGTGTGGAGGTGTGCTCTGACCGTGATACTCTAAGTATGATCCGAGCAGCCGTTTTGAACTTTTTGAAGTTTCTGGAGCAAATATTAAGATGAACCAGACAGAATTGAGATACAATAGTCTAGCCTTGAAAGTACTAATGAACACACAAGTGTTTTAGTGGCATCAACTGAAAGATATTTGTGAATTGAGCTGATGCGTCTCAGCTCAAGATATGCAGCCTTGTGTATGTTCACGACATGTTGGTGCAATGTAAGAGTACTGTCCAGAGTAACACCTAGGTCTCGTACTGATTGTGTGAATTTAATGTTGCTGTTGCTGATATTTATTGTTTGAGGTAAAGGATGTGAATGAGAAAGTCTTTGTGTTGTGATCAGAATGACCTCAGTTTTATCACCATTCATCTGCAGTTGTTACATGTCATCTGTGATTTCACATCAGAAATGCACCTCTCGACACCTTGGATGGTAGCATCAACTTCAGTTGGGTGGCTAGATTTTTATATTTGAGTGTCATCTGCATACAATTGGTGAGACACTGGATGATGATCTATGACACTTGAGAGCGACTGAGTGTACAGAATGAAGAGAACAGGTCCAAGAACAGACCCCTGTGGAACACCACAACATATATCAACTGTGCTGGAGTGTATTCCATTTGCAGATACAATTTGCGTCCTGTTGACCAAGTAGGACTTGAACCACAGTAAGGCTGTATCATGAATGCCAAATACATGCTGGAGACGGTGAATATATCATGGTCTATTGTGTCAAATGCTGCAGACAAATCAAGGAGGGTGACTATTCTTCTGCTATCCAATGCAGAGAGAATTTCATCAACTACTTTTAGAAGAGTAGTTTCAGTACTGTGGCAAGGGTGATATGCAGATTGTACATTGCTAAAAATAATGTTTGAATTTAGATGAGATACAAGCTGGGATAGAACAACCTTTTCTAAGACTTTTGATATGAATGGGAGATTAGAAACTGGGAGGTAGTTCTTTAAATCGTTATGGTCTAGTGTTGGTTTCTTCAGCAGGGGCTTTACAATGGCAGTTTTGAAAAATGATGGGAATTCCCCGTATGAGAGAGAAGTATTAATAACATCAGTTAGTGAAAGCAATACTGGATGTAAGCACTCATGCAGCAGTGATGTTGGAATTGGATCAAGTTCACATGACTTTGGTGCACTCTTCATCAGGACTGAACGTACAAAATCCATAGATACAGGTTCAAATGCTGCTAATGGTTGCCGCTTAAATTCTGTATCTCAACTGTATGGCGACGACGAGTCAATTGAAATTGAAAGGTAGAGTCATAATGTTACTTTACTTACTCTGATATATTTTCTCTAATAAATTCAAATTCTCACAGAAGAAATGGACCTGTTTTTAAGTTTCGTTGGCCTACATTTCAGTTGACTGGAAAGCGATGAAAACTGGGAATGCACAAATCGGGTCAAGGTGAAATATTATTCTTTAACGAAATGAATAAAAAATATATTAATGCCTATTGGAACTGTAAAGCAACATTTCGTTTCAAGAAACATATCCACCACATGAACCTACTTAAACATTCTTCAGCATACCTCGACTACCGTCACATTGCAACAAATTCAAACGTAGGTTGACGGAACATGAAAACGCATCCATTTGCTGGGGTCATATTTTCATATAGCCAGGATAAAGACAGCAAAATAAGTATATTAATTACACATAAATTAGTGGAAGAATGTCGATATATGCTGCCAAATGTGAGAGATATTCCTGAAACTTTGACTATTTACGATGTCGTTGACATCGGAATATGCTATACAAGGCCGTTATTTGGATAGTAAGACATAGCACTAAAACAAATCCAACATATGCTATGTCTTGTATTGTTATAATTTAGGCAGCAGGACTGCGACAAGATACAAATATCAGGGAAGGCATTTTACATTGTAAAAGCTGTTTGCTTAGGGGAATACTAACGATGCCCAAATAGTATGAAACAGTCGACTTCTTCAGGCAGAAATCCATTCATTAACCCCAAAACAAATGTAAGCTCGAGGTCAACATAATGTATAGAAACTTTAATTGATCTTTTAACATAACATACATTTTTATGTTAACAATTAAAATTAAGTTAACATAACATACATTTTTGTATGAAGATGAATGTGCTGTATGAATAAAAACGAGTATTTTCAGTAACAAACAATACATAGATTGACCATTTAAAACACAAGCCACGTGTTTATGTAGATACTTCTTTTGACTTGGAATTAAAGCAATCGTACTATGTCACATACAAAATTATACAGAGTATATAAAAAAAAACATTAATGCACACCTTGAACACTGCATATCCTGCAGCAGTTTCAAATAATACCAGCATAATTGATTCTTATCTATGAACACATCCACCTTCCAGCTGAACCACTTTCACCATGCGGTTGCTTCGCGGTACCCTTTCACGCATGCGTTAAATGAAATTCTATTCGGACCACCTCGGCAATATCTGCTAGACAAAATTATACATCGAAAGTACGTCGGCATGGAATTTACAGAAGAAAACAAAAGGTCTCCAAAACTTTTGGCAGAAAATAAAGGGACCCTTATGGCAATTTCTGTGACTGGATTGACCTTAGGATTGACCGAGAAATTACGACAAAAAAAGATCGATGCTAGTCGGTTTCTATTATGCGGGAATCACCTCGGGTCTTTCCGGTGCGTGATAAATAATTTTGCACTTGGAATTATATTCGGTCTTTCCTGTCATGTGTAGAAACACGACCTGGCGGAAATGGAAGAGTGAATGTCAGATTAATAATTTCGAGGATATAGCCTGAGCCCTTCTGATTAATTCTGTCTTTTTCCGATGCGAATGGAAAAACTTCGACTCCCTATATGCTGTTCTTTTGGGCTTGACATTTTTCTAGGGTTAGTTACAAATAAAACTCAGCTGGTTAGAATGCGATGAAAGCCAGAAATGCCGAAATCGGATTAGATTGAACAATATTTCTTTTATGAAAAGAATAAGAAAATATACTTAAATTAATCATATTGTTTAGATAGTTTCGTTTCGTTTATGATATTTATCGTGCTTTAACTAATTTCGGCATTCGCGGCTTCCATCGCATAACAACCTACATAAATGTAGTTCCACGGAAATTGAAAACATGTCCATTTGCTTGTGTGAGAATTTAAATTTATTTGAATAAAAAAAGACATTATACCAAGTGTGGTAACTGGTCATTCCGTACCCAAGTGAGTCGTTTCGTACCCAAAGTAATGGTCGTTTTGTACCCAAGGTGCTGGTCGTTTCGTACCCAAATGCTATAATTTTCATTTCATCAGAATAAACTATTTCGATGTTGCTTTCTTTGTGATAGATAGATAGATAAAAAATTACAAAGGTAATTACACGCACGATCAATGCTAAAACGAATCTACATGTTAGTGAAGCAACGGCTATATATAAATTGATAATAATAATAATAATAATAATAATAATAACAATAATACGATTAATAGATGAATACTACCTGACCTTGTATACTAAAAAGGGAAGAGTAATTGAAATGTTAAGTTATCAAATGTTAAAATCCACGGATATCTAGTAAGTTGAAGCTTTCAAGCTTAATTCAATTTCACACGTGCTTGATTATTTTATTGTATTTTTGTTTTACTTTGAAATAATTACACGATGTCTGTTTTTCAGCAGTCTTTTGATTCAGAGAAATCTTAATAAATTAAGTGTCAATAATTATTTGACATTAATACTCTATTTAGGATACCTCACTTGTTTACTGGGGTTTTACTTTATCTTCGAAAATTTAAATCTGCTTTACTCAGGCACTTATAATTTAGTATAATGATCGGAAGGCAAACTTGGAGTTATATACAATGAATTAAAATTTATCATTAAGCCAAAAAGAGTCAATTAGAAAATACATTAAATAGTTCCCATGGACGCATACATTGTTACTAATTGTCCCTGCTCTTACTCTTCTTTTTCGGTTACACTTGACATGTTCCACTCCTAATTGTTTGTCGTCAGGTATTGTACAATTTACGTCTGATTTATATCTCGGTTTATTTTAAATGTTGTTCTATCTATTTATATCAGTAAATGAAGCCACCTTTATAATGCTTCTGTGTAAACAACATTTGACAAGAAAACGCGATACACATATAAATAGTTCTGATGGTTGTAAAAAAAAAATAAAGTGTCAGACATCAGCACGCACAAGCAAATACAAGCAATAAATGGACAAGTGTGCAGTTTGTTTCCAAAGAGTAAGACCACGTCAGCATGCTTTACAATGTAACGCTTGCGAAAGGTGGCAGCATCGTACATGTCAGATAGGTACGTAAAATGTTATTATTATTATTATTATTATTATTTCATGTTGGATATTAAAGTAACTTATCACGGTCTTCTTCTTTGTTCGTAATTAGGTATTCAGAGCGTTGAAGCGACTTTTCCCGTCTCCTTCCGCTATCAAAGACATTGTTGCAGACTTTGAAGCAGGTTAGTACAGTAATAGTAGTAGTACAAATAGTAGCAGTGGTTTTAGTTATTTTTCTCGTCTCGTGATATTAATATAGCTGTTTTTTTTTCTTCTCCAATTATTAGTCAACGAACTATGTGTATTTATACCGATGAACTATTTTTCTTCATTCTAGCAAGCTGTAGCCATTTTATACGTTCGTTTACGCTCTTTTCTTGTTAGCTTTCTGTAGTATTTCATTGTACCTTTAAATTGAAACATAGTTGCTAACAATTATTTATATATATATATATATATATATTACTTAACACACGCACAGACTTCTTCATCATCATCACATTATATTTTTAATTATTTAGGTATCTGGCTTGCTTTCCGGC
This sequence comes from Sinohyriopsis cumingii, assembly GCA_028554795.2. NCBI lineage: Eukaryota > Metazoa > Mollusca > Bivalvia > Unionida > Unionidae > Sinohyriopsis > Sinohyriopsis cumingii. The sequence goes on from CM068833.1 coordinate 41,316,873, forward strand.
GTGTGTATCCAGGAGTGCCTATCCACGGCTGTGCATTTCAACTGGTGCAAGCCATGTGGCGAAAACTGCAGGAATTGGGGTTGAGAACAAACTACATTCAAGAAAAGAGTGTTCATCGGTTTTGCAGGAAGGTAATAATTAATACCGACACTCTAATGAATTTGCTAACTCGTATTTTGAAAGATATCTTTGGCATTGGTTTGGGAACTTTTCATTATATTTTCTCCCATGTTTAAGGCTTCCTTATTTTTTTAAGAACTTATAATGTGTCATCTTATTAAAGGTTTCTTTCATTATATGTCTCTTTTTCAGGTCATGGCGCTACCATTTTTGCCTGCAGAACATATAGCCCCTGTTTTTGCCAGTCGTAAGGAACAGTCCACGAAGATTCCCCTGTTATACAGTTGGACTGACTATGTGGAGTCAACCTGAATTACGAAAACCACATTCCCGGTTGAATCATGGTCTGTGTTCAGAAAATATTTTCGAACTAACAACGATGTAGAAGGTTGGCATCGTAGGATCAACGCAAAAGCCGGCAAAGCCAATCTTCCTTTCTATGTGCTAGTTAGCCTCTTATACGATATAATGTGGACTCAACTGGTATCAAAAAAACATAATCTGAAGGGTGTGGGAAGGGTACCAGAACGGCGTTATCTCCTCCTCAAAATTACTGAAACGTTGCAGCAGCATATACTGACTGACAACTGACTGACAAGGCAAATAAGTGCATTAATATACGATGATTTTCATATCTGAAAACAGGAATGCATATAGTAATTATGTTTTCTTCATGAATGTAATAAAACTCTGGAATGTACAATTCAGAATAATGTTGTTAGTCTTTTGTTCCTCAAGAAACTTGTTTGAGCTAATCTTTCGTCTTACTGAGACATCTCCTTCAATCATTCATTAGATTTTAATTTTTGCTATTTTAATCTGGAAAAAAATGTATGCCGTATTAATTGGGGTGCTGTATTACAAACGTTTCAATACTGGCAGAATCAAAGTATGCATGCATATCTTCGATTATTTAAAAAATTAAATCAGTTTTAAAACACAAAAGTAAAAATTTGTAAAATGCAGTGCCAAGTTAAATTATCCCCCCCTCTCTCTCTCTTTGAGCGATTATTTATGTGCGTTATATATATTTAGGAGGATAACAAAATAAAACAGATTATGCCAAACAATGAAAACAAATTTTAACTTACCATGAAAAAATATTAATATTTATACTTAGTTGAAAACAGAGTGAATTTCAATTATGCCACTAACTTGTTAGTTTCTTGGGATCGGAGAAAGTGTCCAAAACTGTGTGCAAGTACGCTAATGCGGCCGGCAATGTACCCAAAACTGGCTTGGCGGTCCGTATAGAATACCACATTCAACACCTTTAAAATCATGCGATAAAAATTTAAATTAACTGCAGTATTGGTCCTTGGAGAAGAGTAACTTAATCAAGCAACACTTTGTTTTTCTGCATTCAGCCACGTTTAAAAAAGATCGCAGAATTTCTAGTTGGTTTGATAGGATAAACATTTTCACCGATGTGTGCAGGCTAAATTGTCTGCAGATTTTTGCATGCTTTAAGAAAAAAGAATGGACTTGTTAGGTTAATTAAACCTGGTCAACGTTTTATTTTTCTTTTTAATGCCAATGTGATTTTTTTATTCATTCTTTATAGCACAAATGTGCTATTAGACAGTGAAAACAATACAATTACTGTAATTATTTGTGTTTGGTTAATTTTTGGCCCCTATATGCTTTGCTCATGCAATTTTTAAGGTCCAAAAAAGATTAGGCCTAGAGAGGGAGCGGTAAATATGACAATGCTGTATATTTGACTCTGTAAATTAATGGGTATGAAACGACCACCTCCTTGGGTACGAAAAGACCAGCACCTCTGGTACGAAACGACTAGCACGCTGGTGCGAAACGACGAGCACCTTGGGTACGAAACGACCCATTTCCACTGGGTACGGAACGACTTGGGTATGGAATGACCATGATCTCCATGTGCAAGATATTCTCGGAAATGTGTTCTCTCGTTCCGACGTCAGTCAACTCGAAACACGCTACACCCACACCCACCCCAAGCCCTCTATCCACTGATGGATACTCTTAATTTTCTTTGTAACGAGCACATCTGTCCGCTAACAGAAAAGAGATGGATGTGATTAAGGCCAGCTCATTAGACCACTCTGCCTCCCGGGACTGCCTGAAAGAGTTTCTTATCATGGAATCCTTTTTTTACGGCCTTTGAAGGTCTTTGACAGTTTGGGAAAAAATAGGGTAGCATTTTCAAGGCCTTGAAAGTTTGGGGAAATCTAGCAGATTATCCTGAGGTCTTTAAAATTCTTTGAAAATTTAAATAAATCCAAACATTTTAATTTATTTTCATAATCACAAATAAAATTGTCCAAGGTTGTTCGATTCGGATGTATTCGAGTTTTCATGGTTTCTTTCTTTTGATTAATTATAGTTTGAAAGTCATCATTAAACAATATTGTAGTATTTTGCATTCGTCGTTTTCTCACATAACATAACTTGTATACAAAAAATGTTAGCGAAAATATGTCTTGGAAATCTATGTTTGTGGTCTTTAAAGGTTTGGGAAAAGTGTTTGAATTTATCAATCAGAATTCTGTATGAACCCTGGTAATCGTTGTGAAACTTCCAAAATTTGTAACTATTCGGCGGACAAACATAGGAGTAATGTGATAAATCAGATTTGTATAAAATCGTAGGTTTCGAAAATATCATTCAATGCCGTTTCAACAAATTGTGAAATAACTGCACTTTTTATTTCGTATGTTATTTTGGCAACTTTAAAATTTAACAAAACAAAAAGAAGAAAGAAAACAAATATGTACCGATAGCCCGAAACTCGTCTTTATGTTTATGTTAGTGTTGATACTTTATCTAATATTTTGACATCGATACAATTATGATGTCATAGCAACCATATGTTGAAGGGCAGTTTCAAAATTTCTTTGTTATTGTATTCGATAGAAAAGGCCGAGCATGTTCCGATTTAGGCCGATAAATCAGCCTCTCACCCGTGACGATGCCGATTTTTGGTTTAGGGGTTGATATTACCTATCCATTAAAGCTGTAAAAACTTGCTGAAACGTTTGGCTGCACACATCTGTGTACATTTTATACACTTATCGGTATTTCTCGTGGCTGTTGAGCTGCCGTAGGCTGAAGGGTTCTTTTGGTGGCATGTACATTGTTTCCGGAAAAAAATCCCATGTTTCGTGACTTGTAAATCCACGTGGAATAGCACAAGTTCTGTCCTGTAGCCATTTTGAATCTTGTGCTAGATATGGCAATCACCAATTACCGATATGTGTCTAAAGTGTACGCATGTTTGTTCAAGAAATATTTGCATGCAGCAAAACTACACATTTTAATTAATAGGTGACATCAGATCTACATATCGTCCATCAGAATCAACATAGATTTGGGCAGTTGATTTATCGGACTACTTCCGGTAAACTGTTGCATATCCATCAAACCTCAAAAGTTCTGGTATTTGTTTTAGAAAATGATCCTTCCATTTAGGAATTGGTGGCGCTCTGTAGTTTCGTATTTTGCAAGGGGTTAGATTTTTACAGAAAAAGAATCTCCCGGTTTTTTCTCACTGGTTATACTGGCTATTAAGAAAATTAATGTCTTACGTAATGTTAAAAAAGAACTGTTAATTCCCTTTATTTTGACGTACGATTGGTGGCTGCCATGTGGGTTATTATATAGTATACAGCCTGGCCTTACCTCAGATGTGTATCTATTACAAAAAAGCTGCTCTCTCTCTCTCTCTCTCTCTCTCTCTCAAATGTTAATCTTGCTAACATAGATCTGATGTAACTGATCTTCCCCGGGGATAGCATTACTCGCCGCTTTCTTAACAATTTGTTTTAGGGTTCTACTCTTTCTACGGTGTTGGTCATCCGTCCAACCACACGTGTATTTATACGTACCTTTATGCATAAATCTTTAAAAAATATAGTACATGTTTGCAGTAGTACACACACACGCTCGCGCGCGCTCGCATGCATGCATATATACATACATACATACATACATACATACATACATACATACATATATATATACACACATACATACACGCGTACATACAAGCACTCACACCTATAAATGCGAATATGTACTTACCTATACACACATGTATTTGTAGACATAAAACATATTAATCAGTACAATGGAACCCACCTGTGCCAGGCATTGCTGAGACTAAAATTGTGGCTTTCATCCAGGAAGTATGTCTCTGTAAGAAATAGAGTAACAGGTGTGTCGACGATTTCAAGCGGCTTTCACTTAATTGTGCTGACAAGGTTTTTGCGGGTTAACAAATGCCTCAGTCCAAAAGTTAAAAGACGTTTTAAAGAATTTGACATTGCCATAATCGGCATACAAACCGAATCATATTGTATGAATCAATAAATATTTATTACATTATTTCATTTATCGACCTCAAAGCGATTTTTGACTATTAAATCGTGTTGCTAATATTTTGTTTTAAAGGACGAAAAAGTGATAAGTCCAAGTGAAAATGTATGGAAGTAAAAACACTGATGCAATGACCTAACATTTAAGCAGGACGTACACATGTAAATACAAATATGAAAGCCCAAAGCCCAATATACGTGTGTGTGTGTGTGTGTTGAACTAGGACACCAGGTGTTACAGCTGTAGAGAAAGTTTCACACACACACACACACACACACACACACGAGGAAGAAAGCCAAAAGGGAAACCAACCCCAATTTATTAACAAATTTCTAATTATCTTTTTCTAAATTACGGTATTGACACCTAGAAAGCCATTGCTATTTTATATAATAGACATATGGTACAAAAACAGGCCAAAAACAAATGAAAAACAAACATTAGTACATATTATGGGTAGTCGATTGTTCTAGTACAACAGCTGAATTGCGACACCAAATAAAGTTCGTGATATAAATTACAGGCAATAATCTGTAAGAGAAATACATGACGATAAAATAGGACTAACCGAAAGGAAATGAATGCCTGTTCAGAATTATTGATTTCTTCTCTCGTCGTATGTTAAGTGGGTCGGTTTCTTGGTGAAGTTTATTTGACATATGCCCTTGGTTAATTGGCATGAAATTGTTTGAGCTACTTTGAATAACAGAAAATTTCCTTGTAATGGCCCTCTCGTTGATTTGTCATTCGTCAGTTGTCAACCATATGTGATAACGATTTAAAAAAAAAAAATGAAACTGTATTAAAAAGAAAACAGAAAGATCAGATATAAAACACTTTTCTTTCGGGTTCGTTCTGTTCTTGACTCACTTTCCCGGGAATGCTGGATCATTAGAATCATATATGTTTATACGAAATGCAGGTTTCGAGAAGAACCAATTGACTGACAGAGGCACGGTCGCACAGACACCTTGTCGGACATGAATTATTACAATATACAGGCAACACACACACACACACACACACGCGCACGCACACGCACACATACGCACGCACGCAAACGCACACGCAAGTGAATATAAGTAAGGATGTTAAAAAGAGGCGTCCACCAAATTTATTCGTATCGTAATACTTAACTTTATTTTCAAAACATTGTACTGTAAACTCTTTTTATCACTCTCCCCCGCTTTGAAACAAATGTATTCGTTTTTTTTCTGTAATCTTCTGTGCAGCAAGCAGTTATATAAAAAGTTATTTATGTTTGTTTGTTTCTATGCATATAACATTACTATTTGTTTAACAGACAGACAGTAATTGAAGGGTGGGCGAACTTTTGGGGAAATAAATTGCAGCCAATCATCTGCGAGGCAAATACGTAACCGAAAACATGGCTTGCTTCAAGGAAGTAAATGCCTTGTTAATATTGTTTCCTTTTTTCCATCTTATCTCGTTCTTAATGAAACACGTGATAAACTTTCTTTTTCTTTCTTTTAGTTCAAAGAAACTATTTATTTGTATTGAATTGGCACTAAATTGTATGCTCTGCTTGGAGTGACAGAAATTTTGTGATTATGGATTTGTCACTGTTTCATGATAGGTCAGTTGTCTGTCTTGTACGACGATAACAGAACAGAAGCTTTGAATATAGTCAGCAGGAACCGTTGTAACAAATTTGGACTCCCTATATCGGATATTCCCTCGCCCCCATTATTACAATCATTTATCACACTTTCCCAGTCAGTAAAGATAACGTTCCGTTTTCTAAGATAACTGTCTGACAAACGGAGTTACGGATACACGGACGGACAGACACAGGGACACATGAACAAACATGACTGATTAGAATACGCAAAAGGTATAGTATAGTATAGTATAGTATAGTATAGTATAGTATAGTATAGTATAGTATAGTATAGTATAGTATAACATAGCACAGCACAGCACAGTACAGTACAGTACAGTACAGTACAGTACAGTACAGTACAGTACAGTACGGTATAGTGTAGTTTAGTATAGTATAGTATAGTATAGTATAGTATAGTATAGTATAGTATAGTATAGTATAGTACATGTTCATTGTGAGCTTTAGCCGCCCATATTATACATGTAAAGAAATGAAAAGTGTTAGGTAACATGACCGGAAATTTACATTACTATATACATACATATAAATGCAAACATAATATTCATAGGGTAAATTCTCTCTTTCAACTATTATTCTCGTCCCCCTCTCTCTCTCGCTAAGATTTTCCTTATTTGTGTAATCTGTCAAATGCAGTTTAAATTCGTCGAATATCATCGTTAAGTCGCTGTCACACAACAGGTATAAATGTTAAATACATAACAATACCAAACAACTTCAGACGACTTTGTGTCATTCAGGAAATAATACTTGCTCATAAAATATTTGTTTATCTTTCGGTTTCTTTCTGGCATTATCGCTACTCTAATGAACAGAGTTTTATCTGAGTAGCCTATGCAACTGCTCTCTTGCTCATTTCTTGTTGGTTCTTCTGTGAGTCTAGTAGGACGATTTTGCATCGATGCATGGAAATAGTTGTGTATGCTTGTTTATCCTCACTTGCACATGTAAGTCTTTTAAACTAAAGACAGCCTTTATCTTCCTGTCCTTGTATATTCTTTCTTTCTTTTTTTCTTTCTGTCTGTCTGTCTGTCTCACACGCGCGCACACACACACACACACACATGCATACCACTGTCAAAGATTCGTTAAAGAAAGTGCTTGAAAAAAGATATGCATGTCGTTGGGTTAAGATTCCTCAAAAGGTCTTCGTTACCTTGGTTTCAGGGTTTCTCTTTTATGATAAGATAGATAAGGATTAAAACTCATGAAGTTGACCTAAAAGGCTGTCCAAACACAAACATATACAACAACAACAAAAGCACCAAATACTTACACACATGGACATATGACTCTGGCAAAGACACTGAATACAGCAACAAACCATAGGGAAAGGGAATGAATTTATTCCAGAGCCGTACCTAGCTCATGGAGTAATAATAGTACAACCCTAAATCTAAGCTACTAGGATGGAAATCAGGCCCAATGTAAGCACTGACATACGGAAGATAGTACATCACGTACCTGTATGGGCTAAGAAAACTGAATAACTTGATAGATGAAAAAATGAAGCAACCCTGCAAAATGTTTACCACATTATTGTTTTTACACAATACTACTCACACACAAACGGGAAGACTGGGGAAACCCACACCACAACACTTTTTGAAAAACAGGGTGTCACTTCTTAGTTCTAACCAGCTATATATGCTGGGATGGAGCTAAAAGATGTCAACACCAAGATTCGCTCAATTTTGTACTTGTATTAAATGTGACTTTTATGAGAGCTAAGTAACTTTGTTAGAGGGTACATATGTATAGGTGAACATAACGGCATTTCAAAAGAAGATCGTCGTGATTGTTTAAACAAATTTGATTAAATTTAAATTTTGTATTAAATTATTTTTTGTAGGACAGAGATGGTGATGGGCTCATATGTTTACACAAAGTCTCGAAGAAATATTTAAAAACCGTATTTTATTAGCCTGTTCTATCTGCCATTATCTCTAGTAACTCTTCTAATCTTCCAACCAAATGTGCAACATATAAAGTTTCCATCCTCAGAAAGACTTTTATCTTTTTAATTTTTGTTATGTTTTTTTCTACAAATAATGTAAACATATGGGAGACATAACAGTGCCGTATGCAACATGGTTAATTTGAAGGAATAAACAATTTAACACTACAAATACGGAAAGGAAAAATACAGTTTCGTATTTCTACATCAATATGTATACATCATAATCAATAACCATTTTTGTTCATATAACATCATATTCTGCATGTACTTTTTAACCAATAGAATAATATTAGCAGTTACATCTACTTGCATACCACTTGTGTATCTGACTATTGACTATCAATATTGAGTACTGTTGCTTTTTTGTTCTCAATAGGACAATGAAAATATCAACGTATATATACCTCCAACATCTCATTATATGATGTACAATGACTTGCTGATGAAATTTTAATCTGAATCAACCAACCGTTTTTGTATACAATTTGATGAATGATTCAGAACTGAAAACTAAAAAGCCCCGCATTATCTGTAATTAGAAAAGGTAGTAAATATATTAATTACCAGTCAGCGTATTCCGATTTAGTGCGATACGCCATTTGTTTTGTTTTTGACTTTGAAATGCAATTCTCTCTATTTGCATAGACGAAAAGAATATCTTCAAAATGTTTGTTATATTGTCTTTGTATTTAAAAAAATATATCCACCATGATTCAAACTGTTGTTACGGTATTCTACCAACTCTACCAAGCCATAGGTATTGCATAAATTACACACACACACACACACACACACACACACACACTATGTTTTATTTCTAAATATGCAAAGTGCGCCAAGTCTATTTTTTTTAAAAAAATGATCCATATGCCATCATTCCTGTTCGCACACTTTAACATAAATTATAATTCGTGCAAAACAGATATAAATCAAGCACAATATGCCCTAAATACTGTATGAAGAAGCTACATTAAGCGACAAGTCCTAAGTTCATGTATGTTGTTGTTGTTGTTCTAGGGTTTAACGCCATTTTTCAGCACAAGATAGGCTATAAATGGCGGCCAGAATAACTGGTGGAGGAAGAACCCTGGAAAACCCAGGGAAGAACCACCGACCCACGATAAGCTATTGGCAGGCTTTCCCACGTACCGACGCTAGCCGAGACTTGGACACGAACCCACGCAGGCAGAGGTGAGATGGCAGTGATCTGTAACGGTGAGCGCTTTAGACCACTCGGTCACTCGGGGCCCCTCCATGTATGTATGTATGTATGTATGTTGTTGTTGTTGTTGTTGTGGGGTTTAACGCCATCTTTCAGCACACGATAGGCCATACATGGCGGCCAGTATTAATGGCGGAGGAAGAACCCGGGAAAACCTTGGAAAGAACCACCGACCCACGAGAAGCTACTGGCAAGCTTTCTCACATACCCACATTGGCTGAATCTGAGACTCGAACCTGCGCGGACAGAGGTGAGATGGCAGTGATCCGTAACGGAGAGCGCTTTAGACCACTCGGCCACTCGGGGCCCCATGTAAGTATGTATGTGTGTGTATGTATGTATGTATGTATGTACGCTCGCACACATATAAGTACGTACGTATGTGTGTTTGTGTGATTTGGATTTTTAACGTAGCTTTAACAATGTTTCAGTCATATCGCTACGATGTCTGCAGTGTGGCAGTTTATGGTACTGTCTAGCACTGGTGCATCATGCTCCAGACATGTAGCATGATGTCCCACCCAGTCACGTTATCCTGATACCAGGCCGACCAGTCCTAACACTAACCTCTTAATGCTGAGCACCAAGTGAGGCATTTGTTAGTACCATTTTTATAAGTCGTTGGTATGACTCGGCTGGAGATTGAACCCACGTCTTCCCGCATCCGAGGCGGACGCTCTAACCAATAGGCCACTGGAGCGGTCCATACGTATGTACCCACGTATCTATGTATGGTATGTAACCCACGTATGTATGTATGTATGTATGTATGTATGTATGTATGTATGTATGTATGTATTTATGTATGTATGTATGTATGTATGTATGTATGTATGTATGTATGTATGTATGTATGTATCTATGTATGTATGTATGTATGTATGTATGTATGTATGTATGTATGTATGTGTGTGGGGGGGGTGGTGGTGGGGGGGTGGGCGGGCGGGCGGCGTGCGTTCGTGCGTGCGTGCGCGCGCGCGTGTATGTATGTATGTATGTATGTGTCGAACTTTCCGGTGGCATAAGTGGTTAGAGCGTCCGCCTCGGTATCGGAAGATCTCGGTTCGAACCCCGTCTGAGTTATACCAAAGACTTACACAAATTTGACTAGCAGCTGCCTGGCTGTGCGTTTAGCATTAAGAGGTTTCTTTTAGGACTGGTCGGCCTGGTTTCAGGTGATACATAATGCTATATGTCTGCGGCATGATGGATATCCAAGTGCTGAACATCATTATGAACTGCGACAATGCAGACATCGTAGCGATATGAGTGAAAAATTGTTAAAGGTACGTTACAAATCTAAGTCACACACACACACACACACACACACACACACACAGAGTGAGAAAGTTACTCCTACTACTTTGTATATAGACAGTGACCTACTAAGGTTATAAGGATAAATGGCGCCCGGGGGCCAGTGGCGTAAATGGCGACCACGGCGACTATAATGGTCCAAAGAACCAGAATACGAGACCCGAAGGGCCGATGCTTGGTAAAGTTTTTGGGAGAGGACGCTGTGAGCCCCAGTAGCCCAGGGGGCGCCATCGATTCTCCTGCAATTTAATATGCCATATGGTGGCTTCCTGGCATATAAATTCTGTCATTCACACCCATTCAATCAATCACCAGTTTATGCATGTCTGTCATTTATGCATGTCTGTCATTTCCACAACATTCCCATTAATTCCAGCTCAAACATGTTGCTGTTAAGCACATGCAGAAACCATACATGATGGAATGGATGTTTCTACAAATATAGACATGTCTACACAACAACTTAAAGTCAATGTGATGTGATTTTGATTTTTAACGTAGCTTTAACAATGTTTCAGTCATATCGCTACGATGTCTGCAATGTGGAAGTTTATAGTGATGTCTAGCACTGGGGCATCATGCCGCAGACATGTAGCATGATGTCTCACCCAGTCACATTATCCTGACACCAGGCCGACCAGTCCTAACACTAACCTCTTAATGCTGAACGCCAAGCGAGGCAGCTGTTAGTACCATTTTTTAAGTCCCCTGGTATGACTCGGCCGGGGATAGAACCCACGACCTCCCGCATCCTAGGCGGACGCTCTAACCACTAGGCCACCGGAGCGGTCCTTAAAGTCAGTAAGTTTTCTGAGCTTTTGTCATTGCGAACTGCTCAGTAACTAGTGGTTGTCTGACAGATTCGAAGCAAGGCGTCCATTTCAACTGATGTGTGTCCAGGCGATATTATTGATCGATGTAAGGATCTCTCACCGGCTATGACACGATACAATATTAGCAGTGTGTGTGTGTGTGTGTGTGTAACCGATGGATAGAGTAGCAGTTTGGTGATGAAGTACACGCTGGCATCTGAAATGAGTTTGCCAATTTTTTTATTATACGGGTGCGTTATGTAATTTGATGAAAGGTCGGGATTAAAGAGTAACAAATTTACAAAAGCACAATGATGGTCATCACGAAAAAACAAATTCATCTATTTTGGCGCCCCAAGTCCTCTGACGCCCGGGGCAACCGCCCCGTCCGCTCCCTAGCTAGTACGTTACTGTATATATAAATTGGTTCATCATTTTAGTCAAGGTCTATTTTCCCTTGAAGCCATTACCCTAGCCTATATCATTAGAAAGTATTTATATACCTGGGATCTGTTGCACTATCTTGTTGAAGTTTCTCTAAATGAATGTCTTTCGCCAATAAACTAATGTTGTTTCTTGTTACACACACACACACACACACACACACACACGTTTACATTTGCGAAAAACGAATGAACATACTTGTACTCATCGATTGTTACAAGCGCAATCTTCATGCATCTTTCGAAGAAAAACATGCCTGTTAGTGACAAGCGCGTGTTGTTGCTGTGTGCATGTACTCGTGACCAGCCATTTTTAACATATTGGTACCTCTTCCATCCCCCAGCACATGAAATACAGAGGCATATGTAGCATATTATGTTACTGACACTTTTAGCATATTTCGCTATTTCATAAATGCACCTTTAGTCCGATAGACATACATTCATGCTGATTGACATAACTTCACACTTACTGGTTGTTTGGGTTGTGTAAGGTAGATATATATTTTTTTCTTTGTTTTTTTCTCAAACGTGTTTACCTGGAATGTTAGGGAATAATAACGTGTTGCGAAATTATGGGTTTTGCTTGTCAACCTGTGAAACTCTATGTATATCATTGCACTCTTTCGTTTCGTTAAATTTGTGTATTCAAGAAAGTTACGACTATTACCGAGACGATCCGATAACGACATTACCACTTCCTGTTGAATGTGACCCATTTGGACCCAATGGACTATGAGTGAAGACAGATTATTTTAAGGAAAAATTGGCCATATTTTGGTGTTAAATAACACAATCTGGGTATCATGACATATTTTCAAAGGTAAAAACTCTTTTATTTATATACAGTTCTATCGTAATAGAATAGTGTCATCAAATTCACGTTAAGTCCGGGAAGCAGAAGCTTGTTTGCGCTCGGGAGGAATGGATGCTGACACTGACCATTCACTGAAACGAATTTAAGATGTACGATGCAAGCTGATAATATATTTAAAATAGTGGTGAAAAGAATAAACGCAAATTATGTATTTGCGGTTCATAAATACTCCAGTTCACCTCATGTATATAGGTCTCTGTCTCAGATCGTGTTGTTCATACTATGTATTACATGACATAGCAAATATTGTTTTTGTTTTAGTGCTATGTCTTACTATCCAAATAACGGCCTTGTATAGCGTGTTCGGATGTCGTTGACATCGGAATGAGTAATCAAAGTTTCAGGAACATTTCACACACTTGCCACCCTATATAGACACTCTTCCATTAATTTATGTGTAATTAATATACTTACTGTGCTGTTTTTATCCTGTCGGAATGAAAATAAAATACCAGCAAATGGACACATTTTCATGTTCTGTTGAAATACATTTGAATTTGTTGCAATGCGATGGTAGTCGAGGTATGCCGAAGTAAGTTAAAGTAGGTACATGGTGGGGATATGTTTCTTGAACGAAATGAACCGTTGCTTACAGTTCCCATAGGCATAATATAATTTTATTTGTTTTGTTAAAGAATAATATTTCAGCTTAACCCAATTTTGGCATTCCCAGCTTTCATCGCTTTCCAGCCAACTGAAATGTAGGCCAATGAAACTTGAAAACAGGTCCATTTCTTTTGTGAGAATTTGAATTTATTAGAGAAAAGACATCAGAGTAAGTTGTTGTTGTTGTTGTTGTGGGGTTTAACGCCATTTTTCAGCACACGATTTTAATCACCAAGGTCAACCAGCAGGCAAGAAGTCTGAACTGTTTATAAAACAAATTTATGATGAAACATTTGAGGAAGTTCAAGTCTGCCACTGTATCATGTCTTGATAAATAACCACAAGAACAGGTGAAGTTTATGAATACCGTAATAAATAGAAATGCAGATATATTTCTGCATATATGTAGTGTTTTAGTTTTATATTGCGATCTTGATATAGTGTAGTATTGACAGTCAGAGTGGATTGAGTTAGTGTCATGGTATTTTTCACTAATTCATGTCCAAATTCATGACTTTTTATCCCAATTTTCGCTAATTGCGAGCCTGGAAGGTTGGCAGCTATGCTGGTATTCATCAATGATCTACATGCGAGCATCAAATCCAACAATAGACTTTTTGCAGATGACTGTATTGTCTACTAGGAAATAAATGTCTCCAAGGACTGAGTTCCTTCAAGAAGACCTGAACCGACTGGCTGTCTGGGAAAGAACTTGGGGTATGTTGTTTCAGCCAGATAAATGCAGCATCCTAAGAGTTTTCAGGAAGAAATCACCAATCTTGTGCAAATATACTCTTAAGGGGCACAAGTTAGCCAATGGGCAGCAAACAAAATATGTTTGAATTGTCCAGAGACATCTCTTGGAAAAGACACATAGACAAGATAGTGAAAAAAGGGAACAGTAACCTTGGTTTCCTGCGCCGCAACCTCCAAATCAACAGTGAAGAAGTAAAAAGTGTGGCATATTTCATTCTGGTTTGACCAGGTCTCTAGTACTGCTCGAGTGTGGAACCCACATAATAAAGGTATAATAAATAAGATAGAGGTGGTTCAGAGGAGAGCTGCTAGATTCACTGCAGATAAATATCTTAACACTAGAAGTTTCAGTGCAGTGTTGAACCATCTCCAGTGCGAACCATTCAAATCCAGGTGAACCTAGGCCCAGCCGACCATGTTGAACAAGATTGTGAAAACCAAGTGTACATACCAGCAGACAAATACCTGATCCTGGCATATAGCCAAACTGGGGCGAACTACAGGAAAAAGTTCCAATTAAAAGTCAGCATCGACTAATTGGAGAAGCTTCTGACTTGGTATCTCACAAGCAGGAGCTTTCCAATATCATATTCTAATGAACTAGTCAGCTACAAGTAAGGACTAGTGATTCTCAGGGCTATGCCAGTTATGGTTTCATATCTCATCGCTGCTATGGTAGCTGGTTTGTATAAAGGGAGAAAAACATACACTGACAGTCTTTTACTTATTTATGCCTTTTCTTTCATTACTCTTCTGAATGAGCTATCACTTCTGTCTTTACTTCATCTTTGACCATGCACCACCTGTACTTCATCTTTGACCATGCACCACCTGTACTTCATCTTTGACCATGCACCACCTTTAGTTCATCTTTGACCATGCACCACCTGTTGCATAATAGTCAAGTGTGACTGCATCAGTGTATTTATAGATAGATAATTTTAAGTGCAAATATTTCCAAGAAATGAAAAAATCAAATTCTGTTTCTTAAATGCAACTTTGCAAGATTTCTCCAACTGGAAATTTGTGGGTATGTGCAGTACAAAAAAGGAATTTTGACGCAAATTTAGAAAAAAATAACATAATCCCAAATAATTTAACAAGAATGGAGAAAAATCTTTAGCTTGTTATTGTACATTCATAGATCTTTTTTGAAGGGAAAAAGGTAAAGCTATAGCAAGTTATATATCTTGGCAGTCATCTGGGGCTTACAAGTGCCATTTTTCTTCCAGATATTCATTTTCAGCATTTATTCAGATTGTCTCATTGAATGTTTTGGTTTATGTTTGCTGACATTTGCACACTTAAAGAATATTTAAAAGCATGTGAAACAAAGCAGGATTACAACTGAGTTCTTATTGAAATAGTTTGGTCATGATACTATTGAAGTAAACTTAAAATAACAGTAGAACATCGACACTATGTTGTTTATCTCCATGAAAAACAATAGAGATACAAAAATAACTTAATCTGAGATATCTTAGTAACTCATGTTTCTCAAAATAATACCATTGACTGACATGGTGTGCTTAGCATGTGCACCGGTCATTTCATTATGTCTAAAGGGTGACCCAATAAAACCACTATCTGAGGCTTTCTATACAAAACAGAGATTACCTGGATATACAGAAGAGACTTTGAATTAGATACATTTTTGGGGGTTAGTGGCTTAAGACTTGAATGCACTCTCTTTATGACTATAATCTTATCTTAATATGTACCAAATGGCTACCATGGTATGTACCAAATGGCTACCATAGAATGACCATGGGAAAGGCACTTTCTTAGAGTTGCACCAGATGACCAACTTGTGTTTACATGCTGTAAAAAACAAAACAAGAATAAAATGAAATTTTGAAGATTTTTAAGTAGCATCTGGGTTCTAATCCATGTTTTTGCATATCATCATATCGAAATTAATCATAAAATATAATGTAAAAGCAGACTGATCTGGATCCTAAGTGGTAAGAGAACTTGCAATCCTAGATACAGATTTGTTCCATGACAGGCTTGTGCCTACCTTAAGGATCAACCTAGTTGGTAAATTAAGTCAAACATCAGTTACCATAGTTTATTCCAAGTAGTGGACCGCTCCGGTGGTCTAGTGGTTAGAGTGTCTGCCTTGGATGCAGGAGGTCATGGGTTTGATCCCCGGCTGAGTCATACCAAAGACTTACAAAAATGGTACTAACAGCTGCCTAGCTTGGCGCTCATCACTAAGAGATTAGTCTGCCAGTTGTCAGGATAATGTGACTGGGTGGGACATAATGTCACGTGTCTGTGTCATGATGCTCCAGTGCTAGACATCACTATAAACTGCCACATTGTTGACATTGTAGCAATATAACTGAATTTTTTTAAAGCTACATTAAAAATCAAAATCACATCACATCCAATTAGTGGGAGTCTTGATCCTAAATGACAGTGCATACTGTAATAGTCTACTTTACTTGATAACCCTTCCCGGTTTTTGCAACATATTCATGATTCTTCTTCGATCAGAGCAATTTTTAGTTTTGTCTGGCTAGGATAGGAACCATTGCATAATCATGATATGCACACAATATAGTATATCTGGTATATGAAGTTAATGTTAGTGTATGTATATAGTATATCTGGTATATGAAGTTAATGTTAGTGTATGTATATAGTATATCTGGTATATGAAGTTAATGTTAGTGTATGTACCGGTATATAGTATATCTGGTATATGGAGTTAATGTTAGTATATAGTATATATGTTATATGGAGTTAATGTTAGTATATCTGGTATATGGAGTTAATGTTAGTATATAGTATATATGTTATATGGAGTTAATGTTAGTATATCTGGTATATGGAGTTAATGTTAGTATATCTGGTATATGAAGTTAATGTTTGTATATCTGGTATATGAAGTTAATGTTAGTATATCTGGTATATGGAGTTAATGTTAGTATATCTGGTATATGAAGTTAATGTTTGTATATCTGGTCTATGGAGTTGATGTTAATATATCTGGTATATAGAGTTAATGTTAGTATATAGTATATCCTGTATATGGAGTTAATGTTAGTATATCTGGTATATAGAGTTAATGTTAGTATATAGTATATCCTGTATATGGAGTTAATGTTAGTATATAGTATATCCTGTATATGGAGTTAATGTTAGTTTAGATGCCTTATGCTTTCAGTGGTCAATTTACACAGCAGAGAAATTAAAATCAGCTTGATATTTTATAACAAAAATGAGGCAAACATGGCATAGGACAGCACCTTTTTGGACCAACTAGCCCAAGATTGTTGTTGTAGGGTTTAACACCATTTTTCAGCACACAATAGGCTATACATGGCGGCCAGTATTAATTGTGAGGATGAACCCGGGAAAACCCCATTAAGAACCACCGACCCACGAGAAGCTACTGGCAAGCTTTCTCACATACCCGCATTGGCTGAATCCGAGACTTGAACCCACACAGACAGAGGTGAAATGGCAGTGATCCGTAACGGATAGCGCTTTAAACCACTCTGCCACTTGGGGCCCCAACTTGCCCAAGAAAGATGATGTGTGAGAAAATGGTCTTTGTGTTAGGTAAAGCTTCTGTTGTTACATTAAATTTTACTTTCTAAAGAATAATAAGTTGTCCTTTCTGGTCTACAACAACAACAACAACAGGCCATTTTGTTGGGTTATTTACACAAATATCTACTGAAAATTTATAAGGACAATCATTAATTTCCACAACTTTTAAGTTTTTGTAAATTATATGCATTAGCATCACTATTCAGTGTCTCTTTAAAACCGTAAGACATTACAAGAATGGTCATCTGATCTTAGGAACCTTGCATTTATAATTCGTCATTTTATAAATGAAAAGTGTACAGTATACAAACTATATAACAAACACAGCTTTCAAACTGCCTTGACACTAATTGGCATATATTGTCATGTACACATATGTGACACATACACACCATTGCTACCTATATCAACCTAAAATATATTACATCTATACAAATATTCAACAGACATGCATTTGTGGCTTTATATCCTGCTTGTACAGAAGACTGCGTAGCACTTCTGAACAGAAAACAAAAAAATAAAATATTGGTGAACTAAAATGGCTTGCAATATTGAATATAATGCTATCATACTGTTACTAAGCAGTAGTTTTCACCTTTGCAATATGGCAGAAAGTAGGTGGCTAAGCTTGTGATGTCATGCTGACCCAACCTATGGGAATGGAAATCATAATCTTGGTAAGCATAGATTTAGTGACATGGATATTATTGTCCTATACTAATGCATAATTTCTTGGATAAATTGAGTACTTTGGTATTGTTTTGTGCTTATACACAATTTCGTGAATAGGTTGGGTACATGGATATTGTCTTGCACACAATTTTGTGTGTAGGTTGGGTACATGGATATTGTCTTGCACACAATTTCTTGAATTGGCTGGGTACTTGGATATTGCCTTACACAGTTTATTGAATAAGCTGGGTACTTTGATATTGCCTTATACTGAAACATAACTTCTTGAATAGACTGCTTACTGCCTTATAATGCTCAATTTCTTGAATAGACTGAGCACTTGGACAGGTTTGATACTACTGCACATTTTTAAAAAAATATTGAACATGTGGATATTGTCTTCTACTGCTGTGTAATTTCTTGAATAAACTGAGCACTTAAAATTGAAGGTGGGTTACCATCTAAGTTTGAATTGAGCAATTTTTGAGTGGCATCATCATAAACATTACAGAAGTTAAACATGTACCTGATTTGCCATTTAATTGTGAATTGAAGAGGCAATATACAATAGGAAAGTGTTAATTAAGAAAAATAATTTCAGGTCCACTCTGGCATATATGCTGAAAAAATACATGGTGATAATTTAAAAGAATGCAAAATAATTGTGCTTAGTAATCATCACATCTGTGAAATAAAATAATTATAAGCATCTATCTGGCAAAGCAGTCATGGGTTGGTTAATGTTTGTATTACAGGTGTCAGATTGCGATGAGTATAGATCATACTCCAGGTAACAAAGTAGATAAAGGCATACCTTGCCATGCATGGATGATCCCATCAATAAAACTAGGCATTGTCATGCCTGGATGATCCCATCAATGAAACTAGGCATTGTCATGCCTGGATGATCCCATCAATGTATTTGCTAGATATACTCAAGCATGTAATAGAATCTCCACTTCATATTGTCATTACCATAACAATTAATACCATCATGACCTTGTTGCAAATAAAATGAGATGCAGAGAACACAAAAAAAAGTTAAGATCAGTGAAGTAAACATAGTACATATTAGAATTTTGTTAATTGGTTTTACAATTGTGATAATATTGATATATGTATGGAAACCTTAATATGGTCATGCTAGTCACCTCCCCCTTGTCCAAGAGCATATTAAAAAAAGATTGGACCTCTTAATAATACCCATGTAATTACCTATAGACCAGGGTAGTCCAACATCGTCAACACCATGGGACACATGGACCAGAAATGTCAAGTTGGTGGTCCATACCTGATATATATTCCATAAATTAAAGTATAATTTTAGAATTGACTTCTTTGTATGAGTGGAGGAAATATAAAATCCAGCATGCTTGTAGTTTTACCACTCTGGCCTTGACATTGCCTTCATTTAATTAAGAAGTAAGAAAATGAGTGAAAACAAATCAAATATTGGCCAGGGCAAGTCACTTTTCAGAGTCACATATGAACAAATGGTTTGGAAAATAATTGTAAGGACTTGTATTTAGTAAGATTTACATAGATGTTGATAATACATTCAGAAGAATATTCAAGTACATTAATTAATTTTACAAATTTAGATCTTATTCTATTCTTGTTGATTACTTTTAGAACAAAGATTAAGTTTGAACAGAGGTTATCTCAGAAAATAGGATTTCAGAATTAGCTAGGTAATCAAAGGCTGAAATTGCATGCCTTATATTACATTTGTGTTTTTTTTGTTGCTACTTTCAGGGGCAATGACTGTCTGGATAATCGCACAAGGTAGAAATGGAACCAAGCTCACGTTCTGCCACCCTGCCAAGCAACCTAAGACATGCTCCACCAGATCTATCTGCCTCTGATGAAGGCTCTGGTTTTCTTGCAAAATTACGCAGGAAGTTCCGATTTAAAAGAAGTGGCAAGTATGATGTGAGTTTAAACCTGGGAGAATCTAATAATGTCTCCGTAATCTCATTCCAAAAGAACGATGTTGATCTCCCATCCTCCACACCTCCGGATTCTCTTCCAGTATCAAAGGGAATCAAGAACAGACCAGAAAGGAGTTATTCTGATCGAGGCCGGGACTCGTCCTCAAGAAAAAGGCTGAAATATAACTCCAGAAGCCAAGGAGTACTTCATGACAAGTCTCCAGAATTGCTAAGCAATGGCCAGGAGCCATTGCATAGTAGAAATGAGAAAGAATTTCGCAATCTAATTGGTGGCCGAATTGCTGATTCTGGAAATGGGAATAATTACAGTCCAGTTTTCAGCAATGACAGCAGGAAAGTTAGTTTAAAGTACAATGAAATCCAGTCTAGTGGTGAGCATTCAAGTCCCAAAAAAGAAGAATATAAACTAGTTACAGTGGAGGATGGTATTGAAAACAACTGCATTATACCAGATGAAAGTGCAGTAGATTTGGACAGATCTAGTGGTTTAATGTCCAAAAATGTTTTTACAGAAGAGCCAGGGTATGAATCTCTCGATGATGTTCGCAAAAGGATGACAGAAAGACAGGTTAAGTCAGATTCTTACTCACAGTTGCCAGAGCACTATTCACAAACACATATGACAGAATCTCATTGGCTGAAGGCAAAGGAGTGGGGAACAAATGCTCAACATGATAATTCATGCTCAGATATGACATCAAGTAAAGAAGACAGGTTCAGTCATGCTAAACCAGGAAAACAAGTAGACCCTCTAGAAACTCCACATCATTCTTATTCAAAAACATCAAAATGTATTTCAGATTATGCTGAGCCAAATGAAGTTTTGAGAAAAGCTTTTGAGACCACAGGGTCCAGCACAGATAAGTCCACTGTGATCGTTGCCTCAGATGTTGATGAGGACATTGCATTTGGTCTGTTGCCAGACAAAGCTCAAGGCAGTGAATGTAACTCGAGTCCAAATGTAACATCAGCGAGTTCAGCTTCTTTCTACAGTGTTGATTTGTATGAGATGAATTTTGAAGACAAACTTGAGGAGATTGATCCTGGATATGCTTCTTATTCAGATATTAAGAAATCCATAGCAGAAGGTGCTTCATCGAGGGAAGCAGTAAACACCGATCAGAATGGAATTCCGCCCAATTTGGGGGAGAGTACTCTGAATGAAGACCATGCTCAGATAAATATGAATGAGTCTGATCTCTATGCAAATCCTCAAGTGCTAATAAGGAAGCGTTCAAAGAAAGTACATTTACCAAAGACTGAACTCCAGACATCTTTAATTGATGATGTTGATTTGGAAAAAGATTTAAATGCGAATATGGAATCGAAATTGAAATTAGAGGACATAGTAGATAGCTCTAAACCAGATTATAATGAAGAGGTTGCAACTGAACCACCACCATTACCAGCTAGAAATTATAGTATCTATATTGAAAAATCAGAGCAGGTAGATGTTGGCAGAGGTGCAAGTTCCAATGTGGAAAGTTTGGAATTGAATACAGATTCAGCTAGAACTAGAGAAACTTCCACTCAAAACATATCAGAAGCTTGCAGGCATCCAATGGAAAAGACATCGTCAGAAAATGATAAACTGATTTTGGAATCAGTTTTGCCTACAGATCAAAATATATTACTTTATGAAGGAAATTTTTCTGTACAATGTGATAATGTGCATACAGATCAAAAGTCTGAAGCAAATGAATCAAAACCAAGTGAAAATGATGTTAAATATACCGCTTTGCCAGACAGTGAGAGTAAAGCTGTCAACAAATCAAATTTAGAGAAGGAAACTTCGAGAGAGAACAGCCCTCTGCCATACACCTTAACTCAGACCAAATCATCAAGACTGTGCTCAAATCATTCGAAGATTTCATCATATGAAGACATTGATATTCCAGGCATGTCATCTAAACTTGATTTTGACAGAAATGATAAATGTAATAAATATGAGATAGATTGTTTCATTGCTGATAATGGTGAACAAAGATCTTCCCAACATATCAAAGAACAAACAGAACAACATACAGCAGTTGTAGAAAGTCTCACCACTGATCTCAGAATATCAGATTTGAATGATGAAGCCAAAGACAGTCAGTGTGAAAAGATTTCTTTACAGATCTCAGATGATGACAGTGATGAAACTGACAATGAGCCTCCTATAAGATATTTTATTAGAAGATATCACCCATATGAATCAATAGATGATATTAAGGCACAGCAGCATCTTGCTGTCGAATCAGAACTAGATCACCATGCAGTGAAATCACTCGATATTTTAAACACTTCATCCGATATAGAGAAATTGGATACAAATGATCTGCATAAAAACAAGGAAGATAATCTATGTACTGCTAGTATTGAGAATCCACTGTTGGAAAATCCAGATCTAACTGAGCTTAAAAATAGTGATTCACAAACTGAGGTATTTCTTGCAGTGCATGAGAGAGATTGTAATGACAGTGAGGTGGCTATAGAGATTGAATACATTGATGAAAATAAAGAATTAGAGAATGTTAAACCTTCAGAAAATATTCAAGTTAGTCATCACAGTGACCTAATTGGTACCACTGGGGTCACTTGTGCTGCAGAGGAGGTCCTTCATTCAATACATTCTTTTGAAGAACTTTATGGTAGTAAGGGTGAAGAAGCCACTCTGTCTGATATTGTCACATTTGATGCAGCATATGACAGATTCAGGTACATGTATGATGATAATGAACCGACACACATGACTATGGAAGAAGTGTTTGCTCGGGCCAGGAGGTCACAGTCACCTTGCAAGCTAGGGGAGCCAACTCAGGCAACTAGATCTATTCAAGAGAAAGAACTGGATAATATATCACCATACCCATCTTATCAGACTGATGCATCAGGTATACAATTCTACAACAGAGTTTCAGATGACTGGAGAAACCTGGATAGTGCTGTGTATGATGATGCCTCAGATCCATCCCCAACAGATGTGTCTCAGAATAGAACAAACAATGGCAGCCAGTCAGAGGAGGTTGCAAGCCCACCTCCACCTGTTCCAGAACATCCCCCTCCTCCAGCAGTGCCTCCCAGGGCCCGTAAACATGCAGAACCATCCAGACCAGGTACGTCCTAAAGTTTGTTTCAGTAAGTGGTGAATGATATTCATTTTGTCCTTTGGTCCAGAGTACATTTCTCCATTATACCTCCATCCTGCCTGGCATGCTATGTATGCAGTAGGGACTGATCAGGGCCATCACTACCAATTTTGACATGGCAGCCTAATGAAATCTGATTATTATATTTTGGTTAAAACAATCCCTCCCCGATCTAAACATTGGTCTTTTTTTAATTTCACTTGCCTAAACTTGATCTCTTCTTGCCCAGGCCAGTTAGGTTACAAGAGTTTTGCCCCTTGATATTGAGACATCACTTAAAGGACACACTGTACTAATAATACGGAAAAATAGGAACCAGCCTATAAATGGGTGAACATAAAATAGAGTATATATGGGTTTGGCTGACCAGGGTTGGCTAATAATGTAAGTTATGTTTTAGGAAAAATAATCATTTGAGAGCTTATCCTAGTTGTAAATGAAAATAAATTGAGACATTGTTTTGTTGATGGAATTTCTTTCCTTTAACAGTCTTGAGTTTGGAACACTCATTATTAAAATGAGCACCTGACTTTTTGGTGTGAAATTGAAAGCACATGTTTCAAACACATGCAGGTCCAGAAAATGTCAGGGCTCATATCCTTTCTTCAACACAGAAGCTGACATCCAGGTTTCATCTATACTGATAAATATAGGTTTGGTCATGAGCACCCAAAAGTTTTAAGTTATTAAATTTTTAATATCATAATGTTTGCATAGGTTTATTATGGGAACTGAATTAGTACCATGTTTCCTATATGTGTCTTGTGATGATGAAATGTATCACATACAGTACCTAGTATATTGTATTGATGTGAACTACTTTCCAGAGTTTATTCAACACTATGGACCATACAGAATAAAAACGCATGTGCCAGCTGATTTCTGTCTTCTGCCTGAATATGGCATAGTAGTGGAATATTACAGAGAAGTGAGTGTAGATTGGTAAAAATCCGGAATGTTTAAAACAGTACTTAAAACAGCTGTTTTAGTAAACATTTGAACCACATAGTATTCAGGTAAAATAAATTCATACAAAACAGTATGAAAAGATTAACATTTTATCACTAGACAAGTGGATAGAAACAAAATTGATAACCTTGTCCAATTATAGGTATGACAGACCCGACGACATCCAAAATGAGGTTAACAAGATAGAAATAAGCCACTGAATAAAACTAAGATAACTTGTGAAACTCTGTATTGAAAATGCTTGATATAAAAAATAAATTCAACCCAGATAAGTGGTGGCTTAACTTAACTATCTTTAGCCACCAGGCCCTTTGTTTCACACTGCATGAATGCTTTGAAAACATCTCATTAAAAATTTCATGTCTCACTTAAGCCTGGAAGACAGCACAATGTTATCTTCAAAACAGAAGAATAATGCTGTTTCCTCTAAATCCAGACATAGGAATGAGGGTGAATGCCAACAAAATCATTTTTCCAGAGCTCACAGATATTATCTTTTGGATGCATCTGTTCCAAAATAGGAATTTTCACTAACATAAACTTAAATTCTTAAATCCGTTAACTGACTACTATGCCAGATTTCTTGTCTGTTCCATAATACTGTATTAGGGTGTTTAGTCCATCAATGCCATTGCCTGCTTGTGCAGGCAGAGGTATTAAAATAAATATCTTTACTTTTTAATTTAATTTTTTCATCCTTATTTATGCAGTTTATCTGAACCCTGATATGGATATATGATTTTGTCTATATTTTAATTAGGTTCAGTGTTCGGCCCTGTCTACATTTAATTTCAAAATACATCTGAAAGGGGAGATGGACCATCATGCCCTCTTGTCCATCCATTAACATGTACATCTGACTTGTATTTAACACCATTTTTGTGCTCAAAATCACTCCCTGTTATCTTTAGTAACGCATTCCCAGCTCCAATGATCAAATATACTTCATTACTTCAAAACTTGTCATCATCGCTATCATCAGCCATTATTTGCCAAACAAAAACAATGAACCACGCTGGGTATCAGATATTTTGTGTTTTCTAGGTAGCCCGTATTTTGTATTAATGTGTATATTGTTACAGCAAAAGTATCAATGCATTGATATATTGATGAATCATTTCACCCCTAATGGAGTCAACACCGATTTTTTAATTGACCAGAAGGACCAGCTCACAAAGAAATCAACTGACCTTGTAGAAGATTCAACTGGCCTACATCTGTCAGTGTTAAGTGGCAATCCTAAAAACTGACAGGCCATTGGCAAACTGGCCAGTGCCTAAATCAGCTCTTGATATATACATATTTGGAGTCTTACTGTTGAAATTAACGATAAAAAATGGATTATCTTTCAGATTTTCAGAGGTATAATAATATGAAAAGACGTATTAGTTGATGTTTAGTTGATGCATTCTGGTCCAAGAGAATTACATCTTCATACAATGTCGGTCTAATTAGAATTGGGTCATGTCCATAGACATAGAGTTTCAGGTGAGACATGTCACCAGCATCACCAGCGGCAGTTTATGTACGCAGTGAACAAAGTTATGATGCAACCAGATTTTCTACCTAGACATTGTACTTGAGGAGTGTGTGTCTGATTTGGATTTTTAAAATACCGGTAGCTTTAACAATTTTTCAGTCATTGCTACATTGTCTGCAGTGTGGCAGTTTATAGTGATGTCCAGCACTGGGACATCATGCCACAGACATGTAGCATGATGTACCACCCAGTCACATTATCCTGACATCAGGCTGACCAGTCCTAACACTAACCTCTTAATGCTGAGCGCCAAGCGAGGCAGCTGTTAGTACCATTTTTAGAAGTCTATGGTATGACTCCGCTGGGGATGGAACCCACAATCCTCCTGGATCTGAGACGGATGCTTTAACCACTAGGCCACCGGAGCGGTTATTGAGGAAGACATTGATACATAATCGTGATTACATAGATATTAATTTTCCAGAAAATCTGTAACAAAATTTGTAACTTACTTTAGTGCATGAATTATCTGGCAAGAGAAAACTTATTTTTTTTCTTCTATCCAGATATTTGATTAAGGACATTTGTATTAAAGTGTGGCAGTTATGTGGAAAATGTATCAATATGTTATTATCTAAAACCTGTTAGTGACAAATTATAATTTTTAGATATCACTATAAACTGCCACACTGTAGACAGTGTATCGATATGACTGAAAAATTATGAAAGCTATGTTAAAAATCTAAATCACACACATAGTAAATTCTTAATTTTGGATTGTAAAATAATTTTGCTTAATTCTTACTCTATATACAAAGTAATATTAGAGGAATAATTAATACTTAAAGTTAGTGTATATCCATTATCTAATCTTCATGTATTGACCAGCCAAGTCACAAAGAAAAAGGAGTTTCTTATGTCAAATTCTTGGACACTGCTTTTAAAAATCTCAATAGCCTAGTGGACCAGAACTCTAGATTGACTGAATGCTGCTGGGTTTCCTTGAAATTTGTAATTTGTTTGAAAGTAACTTTTGTGATTTTAGAATTAGATGAAAATTCACGTTGATAATCCAGATTTCATTTTCTTTTTGGATGATCCTGTTGATAAGGAAAAGAATGTATCATGCAAATTCATCCTGGTTTAATATTAGTGTCATTGAACCATTCCTGTATTTTTATATTTGATTAAATGACATGAATCTTAGATATTTGTCTGATTAAAAAAATCTGAAAGAAAGGAAAATGCAATTTGCCAGGTGATAAAATGGAAAATAAGTGGGATTGATGTTTTAAAAAATGCACAAACTCAGACAGATTAACAACAAAAAGCATCTACTAAAGAGGAAGAGAACATCACATTGTTGATTATCTATGAATTGTTTTTTTTATTGCAGGGTCATCTGTATTCATTTTGAACAGAATTGGAGGAAGTAGACTCATTGTCAATATGTGTTAAATATCTATGACATCATTTGTGTGGTGTATTCATAGTGTAACTCTAGTTGATCAGTTGTATTTAGGTCAAACTGGATTTCATTTCTGCCCCTCCTTCCACTGATGCTGTTTAATTTATAGAACTGCTCCCTCTTTCCCTCCATGCTGCTTAATTTGTAGAACTGATAATATATTAGAAAGCAGTTGTGGATTTGTTATTTAGTGAAAAGTTCAGCATGTGTCTTACTTTTTGGGGGGCACATGGTAACCACAGTTGATTGTAAGATAGTGAGCATGAAAGGAAAGAGACTGGACAATTATAGATCTTTTTGATGGAGTCTGAATCATATTTTAGGCAAGAGTTTCCAGTTATGGTGACTTGGAAAAAGCAGACATCATGTATATGAATAGAAGAAACAAATCAAAACTGGATTACAGCATCCTACCCAGTTAAATATAAAACTTTTTAACTGAACTTTTTTGAAATCCTGGAAATGTATGTGGCAATTACTGTTAGAATAAATGGCTACAAGATGTTGGTTTCAAGCTTCTATTGATGTTCCTGACCAGGAAAAGCACCAGCAGCTGACACATGATTAATTCAGTAGCCAGATAAACCCATCTTAAATTCAGTAGCCAGAGAAACCCATCTTAAATTCAGCATCTAGAGAACCCCGTCTTCAATTCAGTAGCCAGAGAAACCCATTTTAAATTCAGCAGCCAGAGTAACTGATCTCAAATTCAGTAGCCAGAGAAAACCATCTTAAATTCAGTAGCCAGAGGGACCCATCTTAAATTTAGTAGCCAGAGAAACCATTAAGTAGTCAGCGACATCCGTCTTAAATTCAGTTGCCAGAGTAAATGATCTTAAATTCAATAGCCAATGTAACTCATCTTAAATTCAGTAGGAAAGTAAAAGATCTTAAATTCAGTAGCCATATTAGCCCATTCAAAAGCCAGGGAAACCCATCTTAAATTTTGTAGCCAGAGTAATCCATCTTCAATTTATCAGCAAGAGTAAATGATCTTAAAATGAGGTAGCCAGAGTAACCCATTCAGTAGCCAGAGTAACCCATCTATAATTCAGTGGCCAGAGAAAGCCATCTTAAATTTAGTAGCCAGAAGAACCCATCTTAAATTCAGTAGCCATAGCTCAGTATGATGTGTATTAACATCTTGTCTGCATATTTTTTGTCCAAATACACATATTCTGCCAAAACTGCATGTACCAATTAAGCCAGCCTCAATTTACATGTATGAAGATTGATTGTATTGTTTCTTATTTACTAATTATTATTGCACTGTGTGAGAATTTTCACTGGAATAATTTATCCATTGCACTTGTCCATTGATATTCTTCAGCAGACAATTTCATCTTAAGTTTCATAAGTATCTCAAAGATTAATTTGCCTGTAAATGTATGAAACAATTTATCTGATTGGCTTCTTACATAAAGGTGGCAGAATATCATTTAGAAAAGGGCTAGCAGAATCCAGTCCCGTCTAGTTTTTTGCTTTTCCTCACTTGCTACATAAACAACCTGTACAGTATGAAGGTGGTCGACATTCTGTCCATGAGACTTGGCAGTGGGTCTTTGTGAGAATTCAGTTTTAAAAAAAATGAAAATTCTGCTTGATGCACACACGTTGATTGCAACGATTGAGGTAGCTTTCAACAGTGTCACCTCCACGTTACTTTGATAATGTTTATATTTTATGTAAAATAATGGATGCACAAAACTATAGAAATGGAAATTCATCAGATGGCCTGAAGAAAAAAAACAACATAAAAATTGTCAAATTATGCAAACACAAAATGTTACAAGTGAATAAGTGCTGGAGACAGCCAACTTTCAGTTCAGAGGTTGCTTAGCAACAGTATAAATGTTTTTTGTTCATTGATGGATATTACACAGCTGAATACTACAGTAAGTTTTCCTCCTAAATGTTGTGACATCAACTCCTTCTACTGAAAGCGATCATACATAATATTGATAATGGCCAGAATTGAAATTAATTTAGTATTCTTTCATTGTGCAGTGCACATTTTTTGTTTAAGTTTTCTTTTGTTGTAAAGATTTGTCATAGAAAAATACACTAGATAAAGAAGTACTTCGTACTTAATAAGAATATACAGTGTACACATATCAAATAATTTGAGACATGTGATAGGTGGAATGGTGCTAAAGTAGAAAATGAATTTAAAAAATAAAAACTGATTTTTTAAATCTCTGGTCTTGATTAAATGCAAAGAAGTTTAAGACATGATTTAAGTATGAGACAAGTCAAAGAGCTGGTGCTATTGCATCAAGTCATTCTTTGCTTGACGCTCAGCATTAAAAGGATTGGTTGGCCTGGTGTCAGGGTAATGTGACTCCGTGGGACATGATGCTACATGTCTGCGGCATTATGCCCCAGTGCTTCACATCACTATAAACTGCCACACTGCAGACATATATTACTAAAATCATTAAAACAACAGTAAAAAATGTAAAAAAAAGACAAACACATGAATTTTTTGCAGTCCTGAGCATACACCAGAAGAGTTTATGGGATGGTCAGCACAAGCTTTTCTTAATTGTACTCCTTCTAAACTGCTTGGAAAATAGCTTTGAAACTTTACACAAACATTTATCCCTTGGTCTTTTTGATTCGAAATGAAAATGGTGTCACTTAGACATCCAGTATAGCCCGCATAATACCCATCTTGATGGTTTTGGTAATCCTCATGAATGGATGGTCCTATCAACATACGGTTTTCACTGTAAGACTTCGTTTGATGTCAGCTGGCCCTGCATGAAAATGGCGCCAACCTACCATATATCTGATATGGCCACCACAACATCATCATGAAGATTTTGTGACTCCAGAATGGATGGTCATATCAGCATGGATTTATACTAAAGGACCTCTTACAAAGACTGGTTGGTCCTAAATGATGATGGTGCTTATCTGACATCCAATATGGGAATCATGGCAGTCACCTTGAAAATCTTATAGCTGCTCCTCCTAAGAGGAAAGTCATATTGATGTGACTTTCATATGTAATTGGTCCTGAATCAAAATGGTGCCAGTCTTTGATCTTAAAAATCTTGTTATCATTACTCTCCTGAATGAAAAGACATATTGAAATGATATTTTTACCAGAAGACTTTATATGATGTCTAGTTGGTCTTAGATGAAAATGTTGCCCATCTGACCTTCAGTGCGACCACTTAGTGGCCATCTTGAAAATATTATTATTGCTACTTATCACAGATGGCATGTATTGTCGACATGTGCTTACACCAAAAGACCTCTTATTATGCTTGGTTGGTCCTAAATGGAAATGGTGCGAACCTGAATGTCAAATCAAAATTTGGGGTGTTCAGCAGAAAACTTGTAATGTCTTGTTGGTTGATTAAAATGGAACTCGTATATGGCCCTCATGGTGACCATCTTGAAAATGTTACCACTATTCCTCCCAAATGGATGGCATATCAGAAAGGGGTAGACGATACATAGTCCAAATGGATGGCATATCAGAAAGGGGTAGATGATACATAGTTCAAATGGATGGCATATCAGAAAGGGGTAGATGATACATAGTTCAAATGGATGGCATATCAGAAAGGGGTAGATGATACATAGTTCAAATGGATGGCATATCAGAAAGGGGTAGATGATACATAGTTCAAACGGATGGCATATCAGAAAGGGGTAGATGATACATAGTTCAAATGGATGGCATATCAGAAAGGGGTAGATGATACATAGTTCAAATGGATGGCATATCAGAAAGGGGTAGATGATACATAGTTCAAATGGATGGCATATCAGAAAGGGGTAGATGATACATAGTTCAAACGGTTGGTCATTTTAACTTGGTTTTTACCAAAGTGCTTCTAATGATGGGATTTAAATTAAAATGATGCAAATCTATCTAACATGTCCACAACAGCCACTACCATAATTTTGAATATCACGTTAATGCTGAAGAATTTCCGATCTGGTTTTAGATAAAACATAGAAATGGTCATATCTGAAAAGATCTTTTCACCCATTAGCGTCAAGAGACTATATTTCTTTTTCTGTTGGTTTTGAGCCCAGATTCTCTTCGTTATCTTACATGGACTATATGTAGATGCAAAACTAAACTTCTTTGTTTTGTTTCAGTCTCTGGTATTCATCAAGAGTTTATGGAAAGCATGCAGCAACTTAAAAATGTAAGTTTGTTCTGAAAATGATAGAACATGAAAATGATAGAAAATGATAAACATTTAAGTGATAATTTTTTAATATTATGAGATGATTTTATTTGTAATTCAACAGAGTGCTTTGCTTTTCATGGTAGATTCATAATTTTTGTTAGGTCTAGTTTTTTTTGTTGGTGTTCTTGCCATACATCAAAATTAGCAATAATTTGTATTTCTGTGTGGCATACAATACTTTATATTTTATGCGAGGCTATTAATTCCTGTTTTCCAAGTAAAATAATGGTGTTAATTCCCCGGAGTTAAATATGATCAGTAATTTCACTGCATTGTTCATAACAAGATGACCATGAAATTGGAAGATATTCCTAGATGTTTGCATGGCTGAGTGTTAAATTTATTCATTTCCCATTAAAAATGACATGGAGCAAATTTGTTATTTTCTTAATGTGTTATTTTACTTTGAACTGGGAAGGTGAATTATGTAACTGTTTATATACTTTCTGCATGAATCATCACAAAACACAACAGAACATAAACTGTAAACGACTGACATTGCACAGGATCCATAGAGAAATCTTTTACTTCAATCTGTTGTACAGGACATCTTGTTAGCCAATATGTTTAAGAATAAAATAAAAACTAAATTTGCTTGCTGCAAGTAAATAATGGGTGTTTTTCATCTCATTGGTAAAAAACTTAAGCATTTTCACTTGTTGCCAGTGTGATATAATATATCCGTTTTTCAAGTGACCGCTCTGGTGGCCTAGTGGTTAGAGCATCTGCCTTGGATGTGGGAGGTTTTTGGTTTGATCCTTGGCGGAGTCATACCAAAGACTTACAAAAATGGTACTAACTGCTGCCTTGCTTTGTGCTCAGCATTAAGAGGTTAGTGTTAGGACTGGTCAGCCTGGTGTCAGGCTAATGTGACTGGGTGGGACATCATGCTACATGTCTGTGACATGATGCCTCACTATAAACTGCCACACTGCAGACATCATAAAGATATGACTGAAAAATTGTTAAAGCTACGTTAAAAATCTAAATCACACACACACACACACACACACACACACACACACTTATTTCAAGCAAATATCATCTTTGTAAAGTTAAGGGTATGTATTTATATTATTTTTTTGTTCATTATATAAAATAGTCACAGCCATGAATCTAGAGATAAACAGAGGTGCACCTTATATTTCAGTGTGGCTGGTATTGGGGTCCTTTAAGCTGGGAAGAGGCTGAGGCAAAGCTAATGAATAAACCAGAAGGATCATTCTTGGTGCGGGACAGCTCTGATGAGCGATACATTCTTAGCCTCTCCTTCAAATCTCGTGGCCATGTTCATCACACCAGGATAGAGCATCACAAAGGTGAGGGAGAAAAAAAGATAATGGAATATGCTATACACTGTCGAAGCTATGTCAGTGTAAATTTTAGAAACCATTGATTAACAGAGGAACATTCGCTGACCTTTTAAATTTTAAAGAAAATGTACTAACCTTCAAACCCATATTTATAAACCCTTTGAATTCATATATTGCATTATGTTTGTCATCTAATTTTTTTTATAGATTTTTGTCCCTTACAGCATTTTGATAAGATGTTGTCATACAATCCTTGTTTGTTAGAAAGACTGTTTAAAAACTACAGAACATGAGGAATTAAATCTGAACTTGTTTGCAGGTTTAGATTACCTGTACAATTTTCAGACTGTTACAGAAATTGTTTAGTTTTGTGCACAGTTTTCATCTGGACATTTTTAACAGAAACCTTTTTAGCATGAATCAGCAGCAACCAGTTGAGGAAGCTGGGTCCATGCTTGATTTGTATTCTTGAACGAATTGACTTCTCTTCCCCACCAAAATAATGCAAAGCTCGAGACATTAGAAGTGAGTATGGATGGGTAAAAATATAGAATGTTTTAAACTGTTGCTTAAAAGAACCATTTTGCTTAATCTTTGAGCCAGATAGTAATAATACTAGTAATAGTTCATGAAAATATTCCAGTTTTACTTTTACTGGTTATAGACAAGAAGAGATTATGGTCTCTCTACGGTTATGATGTTGGTCATAGTGCACCTTAGACATCATGGGTCACTTTTCTTTGTTTGGAAGTCATTAACTTCAGTTGGACTACTTTCTTCGAGATCACTCTCAGAATCTGCTGAATTCCAGGCAAGAGAAGTATTCTCATAGATAGCAAGGCTAGATAGGGATGAATATTTGTCGAGAAATGGTCATAACATGTCTTAAATATGATGCAGGATTGACTACACTTATGCCTTCCCACCTTATAAGTCCTCAGTTTCTTCAAAGAGTCAGTACTTCCATGTCAAATTTTATTATGTGGCCACAGCAATCATGGTTCATTAATCTCGACATGTTGAACCCAGGAATTGCCATTAACAAGGGATCCCAAAACTGAGGATCCATCTTGCACATCAATTAAATTTTACACTTGTTTATGCTTGCTTATTTGAAATGATCTTTCTGCCATCACCAATCATATTGAGGGTATTTATGCTTTGGGTTCAATGGCATCAACCCAACAAGTTGTCGAGTTGTCTTCCAGTCTTTAGCAGAACATCTTACTAAAGGCAAAATGTTATGTTGATAGTTTATCTTATGTCATGGGCCATCCACTGTGCCAGCAAATTCAGCAGTATAGTAATAGCGGTGATGTATACTTACTTAATTATAAAAAAATTAATTCCGAAGTGGATGATGATATCGGATGTTTTAGATCAGGTTGTTTATTCTTGACTGATTACTAGCAACAGGAAATCTGTATGGCAGTAATATTTGCTAAATGTTACATAATTAAATAATTAAAATTGTTTTCACCTCTTCTTCCCATTTTCTTCTGATGGTAGTTTACAGTGATATCAGGCAGTTTGATTGACTAATTCTAATGCTGTATTTTCTGTATTTTTCCAAATCTGTACAGTACCATTAGCAGAGGTTGATTGCAAAAGTCATGTTGTTGAAAAACATACAGTTGCAGTTGATAAGGAAATTTGGTGTAAATCTAATTGCATCTGGAAAAAGTGTCTGGTTGATGCATGATGTTTCTGAAGACAACCAATTGACTATTCACAATTTTTTTTTATAACAAATATTTTTCAGTATTGGAAAACTTTTGATAGTTTTCTATCAGTTATGGATAAAAATACCCCTCTAATTGACCACACTGACCGCAAATTTTATGTTATCTTAGTTTGCATCATTATGGTTCATGCAGTCATTATTCCAGTACTATTAATCACATGTCCAAACTGTCAATGTTTATTTTCAAAGAGGGATATTTTTGTAACCATTATCCTGTGAACAACCATTATAGTACACAACAACAATTCTGATTGTTTTTTTCTTCAACTAGCCATATTCCTTTTGCTAACACTAGCTACCAGAAGCAAATTTAACACTCTGTACAGCTTGTGCCTATTTCTTCATCATACCATAGGTATTAGGTGTGTCAGTGCAAGCCTGAGTTGAAAGATACTGCTATCAAATACAAACATTTGCAAGTCTTGTGTTTTAAGCATTCACCCTGGGAATTTGGTAGGGTAGAATGTGATTACTTAATCGAATAATTTGTTTCCAAAACATGGAGATTAGTGTGACCGTGTATCAAGAACATTTATACAACACCTTAACTACAGAACTATATGGAGAAAATTTAGACACCCTGCTGTAGGGACAAATTAATGCGGAAATATTTGTTGTTGGGAAATATATACCATTCCATTATTATTTTTAAATTTATAATTTAAAAAAAATACTTTTTTCTGCCTGACACGGCTTTCACATAGGGAAAAATAGTTGCCCAGCATGTTCTGAACTCCTGGGCAATGGATTTTTTACTCCTCGATCACATGTCCACTTGTGTTTCTTTCCGAAAGTCATATATCTTCTGCACCGTTTGGCAGTGTTATCATGTACACCCAGATATATTAAGTATTCCACACCTTCTAAAGCAAAAGCTGTTGTGATCATAAGTCCATTTAGAGGTGAGGCACTGCACATGGTGGATTCATTCATTTTAAGTTTGTATTCATTTCAGGTCGCTTCAGTTTCTGGTCTCAACCAGAGTCACATGGAAAATCTACAATCAAAGACTTTGTGGAGCAATGCATGGTCAACTCTAGTAATGGGCGATTTCTGTACTTTATTCGGCCATCTGGTCCAGGGGCGCCTCCTTTACCCATTCAGCTTATTTATCCAGTGTCACGATTTGCACAGATGAGCTCGTTACAACATATGTGTCGCTTTCGGATTCTGCAGATAGTGAGACGAGATCATGTGGACCAGCTGCCAATTCCAACCCGGATCAAGGAATATCTGCGGGAAGCTCAGTATTACGTTGAGAGTCTTGAGGATTAAGATTTGTTATGAGTAATTTTTCTGGTAATTTTACACCCAAGCAATTATTGGCATATAGTCTTACCCTTGTCTGTCCATACATACATGTACTCATTTAAACATCCGGTTTTCATTAAAAGATGTCTTCTGATGTGTTTTGGTCCTAAATGAAAATGGCAGTGATCTGATGTCCATTATGGCTACCACAGCAGATGTGGCAGAATAAAAATTTGTGGTTTTCATCAGAAAACTTTGATGTCCAGTTGGTTCTGAATGAAAATTTTAATGATCTGGTCATCAGAGCAGTTATGTTGAAAATCTTGTTATCACTCAGAAGACATGCTTTATGGAAGCGACAAGTAATTGCAGCTTTGTGAAAATTTCGTAAAAACATGCTTATTTATTATGATAATATGAACATCTACTTTATTACTAGGAAATTGAAAGTTACAAATTTAAGTCCTGTTTTTATTTCTTATTTTTAGGGCAACATGTTTTGTTTTTAAAAGTTTTAGGATTTCACTCATCTAGTTATTTTTTTTTTTATGACTGAGTTCACCCTTCAAGTTGTATTCATTACTTCTAATTAGAGAGCATGTATCACAACCATAATGAGAAGGTCTTTGTTAATTCTTTCAATCTTGATGATAATTGTGTCTGGTGAATACCATTGGGATAATGAGATACAAATTATAATTTTGTGTGAGTTTCTTTAAATGCATGGCCTCAGTTTTATTGTGGTATTACAGTATTATTACAGTTCTTATGTAAATTATGATTTCAAACTTTTTGATTTCTTGTTAAAGGCCCTGATCTTAAAAAGTTGTGGTCCTGTTTCTAGTTAAAGGCCCGATCTTAAAAAGTTGTGGTCCTGTTTCTAGTTAAAAGCCTGATCTTAAAAAGTTGTGGTCCTGTTTCTAGTTAAAGGCCCTGATCTTAAAAAGTTGTAGTCCTGTTTCTAGTTAAAGGCCTGATCTTAAAAAGTTGTGGTCCTGTTTCTAGTTAAAGGCCCTGATCTTAAAAAGTTGTGGTCCTGTTTCTAGTTAAAGGCCCTGATCTTAAAAAGTTGTGGTCCTATTTCTAGTTAAAGGCCCTGATCTTAAAAAGTTGTGGTCCTATTTCTAGTTAAAGGCCCTGATCTTAAAAAGTTGTGGTCCTGTTTCTAGTTAAAGGCCCTGATCTTAAAAAGTTTTGGTCCTATTTGTAGTTAAAGGCCCTGATCTTAAAAAGTTTTGGTCCTATTTGTAGTTAAAGGCCCTGATCTTAAAAAGTTTTGGTCCTATTTGTAGTTAAAGGACCTGATCTTAAAAAGTTGTGGTCCTGTTTCTAGTTAAAGGCCCGATCTTAAAAAGTTGTGGTCCTGTTTCTAGTTAAAGGCCTGATCTTAAAAAGTTGTGGTCCTGTTTCTAGTTAAAGGCCCTGATCTTAAAAAGTTGTAGTCCTGTTTCTAGTTAAAGGCCTGATCTTAAAAAGTTGTGGTCCTGTTTCTAGTTAAAGGCCCTGATCTTAAAAAGTTGTGGTCCTATTTCTAGTTAAAGGCCCTGATCTTAAAAAGTTGTGGTCCTGTTTCTAGTTAAAGGCCCTGATCTTAAAAAGTTGTGGTCCTATTTGTAGTTAAAGGCCCTGATCTTAAAAAGTTTTGGTCCTATTTGTAGTTAAAGGCCCTGATCTTAAAAAGTTTTGGTCCTATTTGTAGTTAAAGGACCTGATCTTAAAAAGTTGTGGTCCTATTTCTAGTTAAAGGCCCTGATCTTAAAAAGTTGTGGTCCTATTTCTAGTTAAAGGCCCTGATCTTAAAAAGTTGTGGTCCTATTTCTAGTTAAAGGCCCTGATCTTAAAAAGTTTTGGTCCTATTTGTAGTTAAAGGACCTGATCTTAAAAAGTTGTGGACATGTTTTATATCAAAGGCCTTGATCTTAAAAGTTGTGGTCATGTTTCCAGGCAGGATATTAACACCTTTAGTCCATACTGATGGATGTAATCTACTTGACCACATTGAATCACACATGAAGTTTAGTCTGTGTAAAACATTGGTCACCAGACATGAAATTTATTCCTGTGTAAAAGCATTCATCATTAGACATGAGGTTTATTCACGTATAAAACATTGGTCATTCCTGTGTAAAATAATGGTTACTAGACAGAAATTTATTCCTGTGTAAAACAGTGGTTACTAGACATGAAATTTATTCCTGTGTAAAACAATGGTTACTAGACATGAAATTTATTCCTGTGTAAAACAATGGTTGCTAGACATGAAATTTATTCCTGTGTAAAAGCATTCATCATTAGACATGAAGTTTATTCATATATAAAAGAATGGTTACTAGACATGAAATTTATTCCTGTGTAAAAACATTCATCATTAGACATGAAGTTTATTCATATATAAAAGAATGGTTACTAGGCATAAAATTTATTCCTGTGTAAAAACATTCATCATTAGACATGAAGTTTATTCATGTATAAAAGAATGGTTACTAGACATGAAATTTATTCCTGTCTAAAAACATTCATCATTAGACATGAAGTTTATTCATGTATAAAAGAATGGTTACTAGACATGAAATTTATTCCTGTGTAAAACACTGGTTACTAGACATGAAATTTATTCCTGTGTAAAAGCATTCATCATTAGACATGAGGTTTATTCATGTATAAAAGAATGGTTACTAGACATGAAATTTATTCCTGTGTAAAAACATTCATCATTAGACATGAGGTTTATTCCTGTGTAAAACATTGGCCACTGGATATGAAGTTAATTTTTGTATAAATCATTGGTCATTAGACATAAAGTTTATTCCTGTGTAAACCATTGGTCATTAGACATAAAGTTTATTCCTGTGTAAACCATTGGTCATTAGACATAAAGTTTATTCCTGTGTAAACCATTGGTCATTAGACATAAAGTTTATTCCTGTGCAAAACATTGGTCATTAGACATCAAGTTTATTTTCATATGTAAAACATTGATCATTAGACATCATGTTTATTTTCATATGTAAAACATTGGTCATTATGGCCGTTCCATTAAAGCTTATTTTCAACATGTTTTAGTCACCCTTGGATGCAGTTTGTAATTTTGTTATCTTTTTATATTAATTTGAGTAATCGGAACAATTTGGCAGTTTTTAAAAAAAATTGCCTTCCCTGGGTACCAAGTATGTTTAAACGGAACAGGCCATAAAACTTAACTGATTTGTCTTGATTTTGTATACAGGTTCTGATGGACATGTGACCATGTTATGACTTAGACTTTGCAATATTTATATGTTCTGTGAAAAGAGAAATTTAGTTTTCTGACAACGTATTATACTTAAGAACTTGTTTACCATATTGGGTCATAACGCTACAACAATACTCTGCCACAGTTCGAAACTGTAAACTGTTAGTATGGGCAAAATGATACATCTCTGTCACATATTGAAAAAAAATTCATGATACACAGCCTGCACTATGATAATTTAACTGTACACATATAAACTTTAGTGGTTTTTTCATCCTCAGAAGGCCATTCATTGGTGGGGTGGTGCCATTTTATCTGTTGACATATTAGTTGTATTGCTAGTAAGCAAATTACAGATAGACATAGCCTTATTATTTGTTCATATGACATTGTCATCCGTGACAAGATATGAAAAGTACTTCCAAACAGGCTTACTGTTGGGTATTTTATTCAGCCTTTTCATACTTTTTCAGCTGCTCCATTTCATTAGGTGCTGGACTTGTCTAATTCAACATGCACATTGTTTTGCAGTCATGAATGTTTTTAAACATTTTTCTTCATCTTTACCTAAATTTGGAAGTCATTTGGGTGCTAGCTTAAAAGGAAGATTTTTGTTTTTACTTTCATTGTATGAAGGAAATCTTATGTAGAAGCCAGCTGAGGAATTATCTAACAACCAGATCCTTCACATTGTACTTACTGCAGCTGCAAAACAACTGCCATGGCCACAGAGACAGGTTTCTGCCAGTGAAACAAAGAAATTGTTCACAACCTCCAGTACCTTGTACACAACCTCCAGTACCTTGTACAGATTAATACGCTGACTATAACTCATGAGGTTTGGAATTTTTCCCCATGCCAATTCTGTGCCAATGTTTGTTTTGTTGCTTTTTGTTATCCCATCAGCATCCTTGTTTGCTGATTGCCTATATCAGTGTAAAAGGAGACTTAAAAACTTGTTCCCCACATATGATTCAACTCCGTTATGGATCATTTTATTGTCATTTGTGTGCAAAGTTTTTTTTAGTTTCTTTGTATCTAAATTGATGTTATTTAGATGCCAGTACTTTCAGTGTGTCACATAAAGATTCTGTCACATTTCTTATCGATGGTTATTGTTTTACTCATGAACGAAAAATAACCTCCTGTCCAATTAGATGTGACATATTTTTTTGCCTGACCCATTGGAAGAATAACCCTCAAATTTGATGCAAGTAGACAAGTTGCAAAGCAACCAAGAAACTTCATGTAATGTGGTTATTATATGATCAGAAAGTATGTAAACCATTCATGATGAAGAAATCTGTATTGTTTTAGTTTTACTGGCATATGTTATCCATATCTGAGCATGTTGATGGGATAAAATATCAGCATGGAATTGGCTGGGTTGGGACATGGGGGCACAATTCAAACCATGCACTGCTCTGGTGGCCTAGTGGTTAGAGCATCCATCTAGGATGCTGGAGGCTGAGTCATACAAAAGACATAAAAATGATACTAACAACTGCTTCACTATGTGCTCAGCATTAAGAGGTTAGTGTTAGGACTGGTTGGCCCGGTGTCAGGATAATGTGACTGGGTGGGACATAATGCTACATGCCTGAAGCATGATGCCCCAGTGCTAGACATCACTGTTAACTGCCACACTGCAGGCATCATAGTGATATAACCAAAATATTATTAAAGCTACATTAAAAATCCAAATGACACACACACACTCAAACCATGTAAGTTAGCCACCTTAGTTTTTGTAATGCATTATAGAAGAGGACCAGGTGTAAATAGTTTCCTTCCTTAGTGACAGAAATTATTGCACATTAGAAGATGAGCAGGTGTTGTCAATAATTTCCTTTCTTACTGACATAAATCAGTGCATTACAATTGAGGAGCAGGTTTTGTCAATAGTTCCCTTTCTTACTGACAGAAATTAATGCATTATAAAAGAGGAGCAGGTGTTGTCAATAGTTGCCTTTCTTACTGGCAAATTAATGCATTACAGTTGAGGAGCAGGTTTTGTCAATAGTTCCCTTTCTTACTGACAGAAATTAATGCATTATAAAAGAGGAGCAGGTGTTGTCAATAGTTTCCTTTCTTATTGATAGAAATTAATGCATGTTCTTGCTACTGCTGTCTTAAATGGATTCTCAATTTAAGGAATGAAAGTGGATACGACTAATACTTTTTAATGACTGTTGAACATTAATGTATACCAATAGAATAAATATTGTTCTGTGTTGGTTAACTTCTTGTATCAATATTTGAAATCATATGTTAGGGGTATTGATTCATTGATATATGGA
Source organism: Sinohyriopsis cumingii (assembly GCA_028554795.2). Lineage (NCBI taxonomy): Eukaryota > Metazoa > Mollusca > Bivalvia > Unionida > Unionidae > Sinohyriopsis > Sinohyriopsis cumingii. The sequence goes on from CM068833.1 coordinate 41,358,271, forward strand.
TTAATCAGTTTGCCACAAGTTGCTACCATATCTATCTCATGATAGAGTCGAGTCACTTCTGAGTCAATCATGATTTTCCTCCAGTCAGAAAAATAGTTTCATAATATCTATTTCCAAAGTTGGGTCCATCAATGGTGTTTTTTTGTGAGGCAGGTTTCATTTTCACTAGAACAGCTCTAGTTTTCATAGACAAATTTAAATGTTAAAATTTTCTTACTTCGCAAGAATGAATTTTTTGCTGAACATTCACAAGGAATTAAGGATAGAAATACAGGCTTGATATTATGGTTTGTTTTGAGTGGATTCTTATTGTATCTTGGAGCAGATTTGAAGAAATTCTCAAGTAAATTTTTGAAAATGAACATGTACCAAATGTAGAATGTATATTTTTGTTCCTTTTCTTAAAGCTGCCTCTGACAAAAATGAAAATATTAGATAATATAGATTCTCAGTTTAAAGAAAACAGTTAAGAGAAAATTAATGAAATTTAGGAGGCTTTAATGAAGCTTCTATAACATGTCCTAGGTGTCGCCATCTGTTCCACCGAATCTATAAGATAAGGTCTTCTAACGTGTTCTCTCTGGAATGATGATATTTTGCCATGTTTTGTGTCACTTGAGATAATTTTGACCAATACAGCAGGAAAGATTTCTCATGGCTCTTGTATCTTTGTCATTTAAATTGAAGATGTAAAATTCTTGTTCAGCTAGATTTTATGAATGAAGATGGACTGAAATTCATGCTAGACATTTTCCACACAAGCATTATCTCCCTGGCATAGACATTTATTTTAGTTGACATTACTTAAAACCACCACTGACATTAGAAGCTGATTTCAGTGTGTTCAGTCATACATCAGAATATTCATTTTTAACAGTTAATACTCCAGTAAACTCCCACTTAAAATGCCATGATGTACTTTGCAAGGGTGGGTATGTTTGGTTTGAAATCACAGCAACACATGACATTTAGTGCAGAGTGCAGCTGCAATTGGAAACTTCTTTACAGGCACTGTATGGTTTTATGGTATACATTTACAGGCACTGTATGGTTTTATGGTATACATTTACAGGCACTGTATGGTTTTATGGTATACATTTACAGTTCAACATTTTGGGTTCATATCTTCAGACACTTACTTTATATTAGAAAGGTATCTGCTTTCAATAAGTACATTTTACGGATGTCTGCTTGACTGTTAGTCTTTGGATTCTTAGACTTAAGATACTGTGAATACTCACTTATAAGTTGCATACTGCCTCAGCAGATCTGGGTGTATGCAGCTTTCTAGGAGTAGCCAGTAGAATAAATGTCAGAAACCCTGATCTGCCAGCTCATTATACAATGACATATCAAGGTCTGTGTTGTTGCACATGGACATATAAGCAATTACATATGGTGACTAGAACCTGGTTAACAATGGAGGTTTTTTTTCTCCAGTAAAAACCCATTGTTATGTATCTTATCTCTCATTTCAAGAGCACCTTAAAGTCCTAGCTGAGGTTACCATAGTTATAAATCCTTTGGGGGCCCCAAGTGGTCTAAAGCGCTTTCCATTATGGATCACTGCCATCTCACCTCTGTCTGCATGGGTTCGAGTCTCTGATTCTACCAATGTGGGTATGTGAGAAAGCTTGCCAGTAGCTTCTCGAGGGTCAGTGGTTCTTTCTGGGGATTTCCCGGGTTCTTCCTCCACCAATAATACTGGCCGCCATGTATAGCCTATCATGTGCTGAAAAATGGCGTTAACCCTACAACAACAACAAGAACAACAAATCCTTTGTTGCATAGACATTTTTAGTATGGTTTCCAGCACCAGGTGATATGGTATTTGATGCTTGCATTATGACATTTATACACATATTTTAAATCTGATAAAACCTCCTTAGTATTAAGCAACCAACTTGCTTACCACTTCTGAATAACTTTTAGGTCAACCATGGAGTTGACCTGCTTGGAGATTGACTAAGGTTAATATGGCTGTGACCTCTAAATAAATCAGTAGTATTATAAAGGAGAAGTTTGAAAATGGTAGGCTTCGGAGAAATAGCAACTTAAATGCCCGTAGTTAGTAAGAAAAATGGTTGACTAGTAATTTGGTTAAAACAGTAAACACAAAGCCAGCATCAGGTGTCTTATTGCCAGGATCTGGAAAACTTGCTGAAAATCTGTGTAATTCATCTTAGTTCAGTGGTCTAGTGGTTAGAGTGCTTGCCTTATATGTGGGAGGTCATGTGTTTGAACCCCGGCAAAGTCTTACCAAGGACTTATAAAATTGGTGCTAACAAATGCCTCGCTAGGCACTCAGCATTAAGAGGTTAGTGTTAGGACTGGTTGGCCTGGTGTCAGGATAATTTGATGCCCCAGTGCTGGACGTGATAATTCAGTGCTGGATATCACTATAAACTGCCACACTGCAGACCGTAGCGATATGACTTACATTTTTTAAAGCTGCATTAACAATCCAAATCACACTTAGCTCAACATTCCTATCATCAGTAGTATAGTAAGGGAGGTAACCTCAGCTACTTAAAGTCTCTTTAGATCATCCTGTTTGCCCTCATTTGCTATTATATGACATTTAAAAAATTCATTTGTTTGAAGACAAATACATTGTTTTATTACAAGAGTAATGAATTTTTTTTATTTAAAAAAATTCCAATGTGGATAATAGTTTGGTCCATCAAAAAACTTTAATCGTTGGTTTTGCTCTCCCATCTCTTCTCTCTTAAAGAAGCCTAAGAAATATTTAATACCATATTTATATGCTTATAAGTCCTAAGAAATATTTAATACCATATTTATATGCTTATAAGTTTTAAGAAATATTTAATACCATATTTATATGCTTATAAGTCCAACTGCAAACTACACATACCCAGATGTGCCATTTATTCTGTGCTGGCCCAACTAGGTTTATGCAGTTTGTGAGGAGCAATCATTATAACAGCATAGACAATCTGCTGGTGCATTATGTGACATCATGGTCAAAGTTGTGTGCATTTGGGCTTGTAAGAAAGTATACACAGTACATAATAATCAACAAAATAGATTATCACATTCATTCAAAGTAATTTGTGTAGTTTGCATGGTAATTGATGTTGGATTAGCTGTGATAGTTATTGAAGCTTTAATGTAATGTTCGTTTGTTGATTTAGTTATTAATATTATATATTTTGTAAAATAATTACACCACATTATTTGTGTATTAAATTTAGCATCTAAATATGAGTCCTTACATTAAGAGTGCTAATTTGTTATACTGTGGCAGTTATGAATGCTTTGTGTATTTTATGAAAAAATCTGTTCAAAGTTTTTAGTCTGAATACAAGATCTTAAATGTTGAAATATGTTTAATTTGTTCTGCATTGTCAGTGGAATGAAGTTTTATACCCCACAGTGAATGTTGTAGAGGCATATAAGTTCCATTTGTACATCAATATATCGACAAGCCATGCGGTTTAGGTCAGTTTTCAGGTGGGGCATCATATTCTATGGACACATTTCTAGTTTGTAGAATGTAATGTTAAAGCCAGGTAAAAGCCATTATTTTGTTATGTTTGTATATATATATATATATATATATATATATATATATATATATATATATATATATATATATATATAGTGGAGAGAAAACAATGATAAACATTGTAAGAAGATTCTTATTGGGCCCACATTACTGGAAAGGAAGACATAGTATTCATCCTTACCAGCGGCAGTGTGAACATAATAAGGTAAACTCATTATAACATGATTCATTATAATGTGATTCCGCTTATAATGCGATGGCAGCATGACTCCTGTTTTTTAAATTTAAGGTGACTTATCTTTTAAGATTCTAAATACATACTCTTAGAAAAGCTGATTATTTATATCCTAAGCAGATGTTTAATCCCAGCACTGCGTTTAATGTTGCCTTAACTTAATTGTGCACAAAACAAATGATATATGATCAAGAGGTTAGTTAAAACTGATGACATTGACATTTCAGTGCACAATATGTATGGGGAAGTTTTTCAAAAACTTGTTAACTTAATCCTGCTTATATCACGATGTTATTCTTTAGACCCCGAGCATCGCATAATAACAGGTTTTACCTATATTATGTTTAATACATTTCATTTGCATATTTTCCTAAAATCATTTATATAATCTCATCATGCTTAGCAAGAATCATATATGAATATAAGGAGTTTTGTTTCTGTGACATATGTACTTCACATCTGATCTTGGGAATAAAAGCAGAATCTTGGAAAATTTGCATTGTGGGATTGGTTAATTTTTTTTTCATTTGCTTATAGTTCCTTAAACCCATTGATATTTTTTTTTCATACTCAAGATGAAACCGAGACAAATCATTCTGCCAAATGCTAACTTGTCTCTTTCACTTTGAGATCATGTGCAGTCAGAAAGTTTGATTTGAGTCTTGCTTAGAAAAAAGAAATTATTTATTTTGTTCAAATTCCTTCATAATGATTGCAAATCATTTTGAAGCTAAGACCTATTTCTGTGGCATGCTCTGCCCTTTGACTTGGGTGACAAAGTCATGGTGATAGAAAATTGGTGTTAAAGTTTTGGATAAAAAAGTTTCATTTGATAATATTTCCTACACCCTTTGATGAGTTTTGTTCAGACTTGAGACAAATCATTATAAAGCCTTAACAGTTCATTCTGCAATATTCTCTCTTGATTCTTTGAGCTTGAGGTCCAAGACCAATGTTGAGTATTTCAGGTATTCCCCCTCCCATGTTTTAACTGATGTAACCTTGTATGTTCATTATTAGTACATGGCCCCTTACCAGGTGAATAAACTATTTATATTGCAGGAAATAGCGATAAGAGCTAAACTGTAGATCATTATTATACTGGTATTTAATTTTGATGCATTATTGCATATGGTTTATATAACCTTGAACAAATTTGAATTTGATTGGCTGCCTTGAAATATCCTTGAATTTGGAAAATATTGACTTTATCCTTTATAAAATCATGAATTTGTTGATAAACTGCATGAATTTTCCCCCAGTCTCCTTGAATTTATCTGCAGGAAAGTTCAATTCAGGTTTTTTGTTACATGCATTGTGCCCAGAAATGAAGACTAATAAATAAATTAGTATAAAACTGGGTAGACCAAATCACATATGAAATGGATGAGTAACCTCCCATTGCTGTAGTGTCATGCTAATTAATTACATCTTTTTAATTTTATTTTTTAAAAATGTTTTGCCTATTTATAAAGTGATACACAAAATATCATATTGAAAAAGTTTGAAATTGGTCAGAAAAGAAGCTCCTTCAAAACATTTGGAAGTCCTTGAAACCTCTTTCTGAGTTCCTTGTATGAACCAATGTCAAAGCAGACATCACTAAATGACATGCCAATCTTGTGCAGAGCTGTTTGAACCCATACAGCAGACATCACAAAATGAGATGTCAGTCCAGCTTGGACTGAACAAACCAGTGTTAAAGCAGGCTTTACAAAATGACAAAAGTCCAGTTAGTACTACTTTAATCAATTAAAAATCTGGAAAATTTAATGTTTATTTTTGTGCTGCTTATTTTAACAGAATTTATCAGAGAATTATATCTACAATAAATCAATTAGTTGCTTATTTATTTGTGTTAAGAAGTTGAGATTTTGGTATCAGATCTGCAAAAAATGTAACAGTTGCCAAATAGTTTGACATGGGGGAAAACAGAAATGTGTAGTAGGTGTAAATAAAAGTATGGTTACATCATGTTTTGTACATGTTTTCCTGTTGTAACAGATTCTTTATAGCAGTATTTGCTATCTTGTACATACACATTCACCCACATACAAGCACACCATAATATTGAGCATTCATGTATGCCTGACAGCAGTTAGACATTTATGTATGCCTGACAGCAGTATGACATCCATGTATGCCTGACAGCAGTTAGACATTCATGTATGCTTGACAGTGGTAAGACATTCCTTTATGCCTGATAGCAGTATGACATTCATGTATGTCTGACAGTATTAAGCCATTCACATATGCCTGGCTGCAGTATGACATTCATGTGAGCCTGACAGCAGTATGACATTCATGTAAGCCTGACAGCAGTATGACATTCATGTAAGCCTGGCTGCAGTATGACATTCATGTAAGCCTGGCTGCAGTATGACATTCATGTAAGACTGACAGCAGTATGACATTCATGTAAGCCTGACAGCAGTATGACATTCATGTAAGCCTGGCTGCAGTATGACATTCATGTAAGACTGACAGCAGTATGACATTCATGTAAGCCTGACAGCACTATGACATTCATGTAAGCGTGACATTCAAGTATGTCAGCTTCTTGTGTATCATGAAATGTCATAAAGTTTTAAGGTGGACCAAAGTGTTGAAGCTTTATTTGATTTTTTTTAAATTTCTGTTTTAATTGTGCTTGTTTTGTAGTGATTCTGTAATATATATTTGATTTAGTTGTTAGTTGAGCATGTTGCATTTCACAATGTTGTATTTATTTTTCCAATCCAGAAGATTTTAAATTATACAGTTCTCCCAGAAAAGTGTTCTTTTTATGAATAATTACTTTAGTCTTCATTTGAAACCTGATGTTAATAGTGATTTTACCAATATAACTATTACACTATGTTTGGACATAATTTCCTTTTGAGATAATCACACAGGCATGCATAATAACTTACATATCTGGAAAGTGCTTTAAGTTAGAGGTTTGTGTTATCTGGGTTCAGAATGACATATATTGTTCATATTTTACTCAACAAGTCTTCTGTTCACTAGTTTGTTCACTTTCTAACTCTTTATATTATTGTTGTACCGGAAAGCACGAAATGATGCTGCAAAAATAATTTATAAAGCTCAAGGTCATAATATTATCACTAGTCTAAAAATATGTGTATATTAAACTTGGATTTTGACCCAAAGTATTTGCTGGTTATAAAAATAATATATGTTTCATATGTAAATAATCATAAGTTTGACAAGATTGCTTAAATATTCAAGTAATTATCATAGTTATCGTTGCACTTGCTTATCTTTGAAATGTCTCCCCTAACCAGGAGCTTAAATTGTTTTAATTCTTAAATACATTTATTACTCAAGAAACAAAATCACATGCAGGTGATGTTTGATTTATGCTATAGGTGTGTTCGATTTATGCTATAGGTGTGTTCCTGAAGTTATGGCGTAAAAAAAATTGGTGTAAATCAAAAATAATGTAAATGCACGTATGTGATCTGTCTTAAAATCACAGCTCATGGCACCATTGATGGCACAAAATTAGCACCGTGGCACAAATGAATGTTATTTCTTCATTATTAATGGTCTTAAAATGAAATGGCATAAATTGATTTGGTGTAAATCTAGTGTCACCTTGCATAATTAATGGCAATTGTCAATGAATTATGTTATTTTAAGGCAGAATTTTAGCTGAAGGTTTTCTTTTTCTAATTTGCTTTTGTTATACATAAGTTTCTTTCCTACTCAATATTGGACTGATATTTTTTTCTGAATCTTTGATATTTAAAACGATACTTTTTTACCACTTAAATCTACCCTTATTATCTAACCTGTTAGACTTTAAAACCAGGTGATCCCTACACAATGGATCTGTACAAATCTTTGGTCAATTTTTCCACCGAGAGTTACATGCCCATGGAACCTATTGATTTTATGTACAATCCACTATCATATAGAATGCTGCCTGTTGCCAGCAGATTACATAGAGATGAGATGGAAGTTGTTTTTATTTATGTGAACTCAGTTAAGAAACTTTATTTTGATGTGCCATCAGAGAAAATCTTTAATATTTTGAGTGAATGTCATTTAAGTAACAGATTTTGATCCTAAATTTGATGGATTTTTACATTTTTAAGTTTATCTTTTGTTTTATGTTTTATGTATTAAAAAATTTAATGTATTTACCATTATGTTTTATCTTGTATGAATACGTATATATGTTTATTGGAAAAGGTTTATTTTCCCAAAAAATTCTTGCAATTCAAACTTCAGCTTTAATCAGCACCATATAGCTATCATGTGCTGATTTAAATCCATCCATCCATCCATCCATCCATCCATCCATCCATCATTACACAGAGTGGATTTTACAACTGTCTAATTCTTTGTCAATACCATTTGCTGACCCAGACTTTTGACAAAGTGCTTATTTTCTGTCCTTGCTGCCTTCATCTGTTTCTGCCAATCTTTAAACTTCCTGTCTTTATTAATAAGACGTGCAAAATAGTAATTGCATCAATTTTATTTCTGAACAGTTTCAACTTTGATTATGAGGCAGAAAAGATAGTTGATTTGCATAAATCATAATATCTCTGCAAAACTTAAGCTTCCATTGTAAGGGCTATGCCTTGTACATTTAATTTCCATGTTATGTTTAATTTACAGCTTTCATTTTAAATTTCTGACAATCGGTCCCAAAATAATCGTGTCACTTATAACGCAATATAAAATAAAAAAGGTATTACATTTTTTTGGGTGGGTGGGTTTACAGCTGATAGCTCTTAATTTCAAAGACTGATAAAATGACGGGATTTTGTTTTTATATTTTTCACAGTTGTCAAATTTTACTTACTTTTATTTTATTTAATCTCTTATTGTATGCTGTATTCATTACTCTTGGCATGAATTATCAAACGCTATATTTTTTGTTTAATGCTATCTTTATTATGCTGTGACGATTGATTAGGTAAGCACCCCATGTCTCGTCATCCTTTTTATAATGCCTGTTTTTTTTAAGATGAACATTGGCATACTAAAAATTCACAACAAGCAGATTGTTTCATGTAGCATGTGCTTCTTTAGAAACCACTTGCCCTTGCCTTATGCATGATACAATTAAAACATTTGAAGCTTTGAGAAACCCCACTGTTACAGTTGATTAATACCATTGATTTACACTGAGTAAAGCGGATGTTTTGATAATGAGGGTCTCTTTAACATATAGCATTTTGGTCTCAGCTTGTAATTGTGCAGAGTTGATGTGTTTGCTTGATTGGGTCCATTAGTCTTTAGGTATAACAGGATTGAAGCACCATCTAATAATTATACAGTCATCTGATATTGACAATAATGGTGCTGAAATCCCCATATTGATTATATATATGGGCTATGTAAAGCTACATTTGCTATGATTGTTTGTTTGTTAGCATTATGATATCCATGTGTGGAGAAGAATGTAATGGAAGTTTGTTATATGATAAATCCATCTGCCCTATACGTATGACACCCCTATCCCCTTTTTCTTCATCTTCTGACCCTTGCATCAATTTTGTACATTAGTCTTCACCTAGATAACCATTACATATCACATCAAGATCTCATACCATAACCCTTGCAACAATATTGTACATTAGTCTGACACCTAGATAACCATTACATATCACATCAAGATCTCATACCATAACCCTTGCAACAATATTGTACATTAGTCTGACACCTAGATAACCATTACATATCACATCAAGATCTCATACCTTGAGTCTTTATAGCTTTAAATATGTATCAGCTGTATGTATTATAGCTATCTTAATTTTCTACATTCTTACTGAAACCCTTTTGTTTGTTTTTTTGGTATGGGTGGGGGTAGGGTGTATAATTTTTTCTATGATTATACCATATATTTACTCAGTTACACATCAGGCCCAACTGCTTCCTGCACAAAACCAGATCTGCCATCTGATAATGTATCAGCAGATCTGGGTCTATGCAGTTTGTTTAGAGCAATCAGTAGAAGAAACATCATTGGTCTTAATATGTCAGTGCAATATGTGATGCATATCTGGGTCTGCATTGTATGCAGTTGGACTCGACTTATAAGTGAGTATATATGGTTACATCTAAGACACGAGTCCAAGAGATGGATAGTAACAATTATAATAACTGATCAATTAGCAAGGTTTTATTTCTTCCATGAATTCATATAATTCTGTGCATCACAAAACAGAAATTGTCTTAAAAATTAAATATCTCTTGATAATGCAAAATAATGAAATATTTCTCAAGAGTTAATCATTATTTAAAATGCTTGTTTGTACAGCTTGCAATGGAAAATGATTAGTTTCTGTTTTGTGCAAATTTAATTTATTAATAAGTAATGTACCATGTATTTGGAAAACGTGTTGAAGATTGTGCAGTTGATGGAAGTCCAAAATATATAGTCAGTCATACATGAAGCATTTCTCACTTTTCCTTCAATAGTAGAAATGTCATTATCTTCCTGTCTGTCCATATGTATGTCTGCTCATAATCAACGTTCATTCTATTCATTTTGCCCATTGATCTTTGAACACAAATACAAGATTTCTCAAAACCATATATGGAAGTATACACTTTCCTTATTGATTACTATACATTATTTATGTGTAAGGAGTTAATAAATATTTCAGCCTGATTCCAAGTCAGCAGTATTTTAGGGATCATGGCATGCATAAGGTTTTACCCTTGTCCATGTCTCTGTCAATTTTCTCAAGGTTTCCATTTATCCATTTATACAGGCTTTCAATTATGGTTGTAAGGCATTCCCCCATAAATGAACATATTTATAGTTTTATTGAGATATCCATTTATTTTCTGTTTTTATGCAGTATCTTTGAAACCATTAAATACACAGTATCCATTTAATATTTTGAAATGGGTATGAAACAGTTGCCATTCATTCTGATCGCAATGTTGGAAATGGGTATGAAACACTTGCCATTCATTCTGACCAGCAATGTTGGAAATGGGTATGAAACAGTTGCCTTTCATTCTGATAGCAATGCTGGGAATGGGTATGAAACAGCTGCCATTCATTCTGACCAGCAATGTTGGAAATAGGTATGACACACTTGCCATTCATTCTGACCAGCCATGTTGGAAATGGGTATGAAACAGTTGCCATTCATTCTGATAGCAATGTTGGAAATGGGTATGAAACACTTGCCATTCATTCTGACCAGCCATGTTGGAAATGGGTATGAAACACTTGCCATTCATTCTGACCAGCAAAGTTGGATATGGGTATAAAACAGTTGCCATTCATTCTGACCAGCAAAGTTGGATATGGATTAAAACAGTTGCCATTCATTCTGACCAGCCAAGTTGGATATGGGTATAAAACAGTTGCCATTCATTCTGACCAGCAAAGTTGGATATGGATTAAAACAGTTGCCATTCATTCTGACCAGCCAAGTTGGAAATAGTTTAGCCCAACTTGCTAACGGCCAACATGAGTATATGATGAAGTTGCCCTTAGCTTCCTGTGTTTAAGTAGTTCTTCATCCACCAAATATACAGGCCGCCATCGATAGCCCCTCATGTGCTGATGAATGTTGTTAACACATTAACCCCTAGCGATGACTTAACGGGGCAGGAGGTAGTAACCTAATGCCGAGCTCTGTAGCGTCATGGTCATGCATGATACACTCAAGTGGGCGGTATTATAGAAAGATAGACAGATGTAGCTCTACAATGATACCAGATAATCTGGAATATCTAGTTGCACTACAAAATACAGATAAAAAAACTCATTTTTTGGACCCGGCTTTTTTCTACCCAAAATTCGCCCGTGGTCGGAATCCGATTTTGTGTCCGGATTTTAGACATTTTGGTCTCAGATCTAAGGCAAACCAGTATAACTGCAGACAGACGAGCCTTTGCAAAAAGTCGGATAAGATGGGCATTTGGAATAAAGAGTGGTCTCCATATAAAAATAATGGCTCTGTTTAGCATAAAAAAAAGAACTCCAACTTTTACCCTTCTGCTCATGCGTGAGTCAAATAGCCAATGAAAAACGATGTTTCTAACACAACTAGGCAGTTTGTTATTGAAAGATGGCCGGGGATTTGGTGTTTTCGAGTCTATTCAGAAATAGCTTTCAAAATGTGTTTCCTACCCGATTTTCAGGCGAAAATGTCAAAAAGCTCCAGGGGTTAATGTGTTAAACCCACAGCAACAACAACCAACTTGCTAGCTTTTATGCTGTGAGACAGTCATACAGTTTTTGTATTTGTTGCTATTACTGTGACCTTGTATAGGCCTTTAGTATCATTCTGAATAAGTAAAACTTAATTCAGTGAAACCTGTCCTTTGGGGTCGTCCATTAATTATGTCAACAAAATGGGGGGGGGGGAGGGGGTTTAAAGAAGTTTGACAATTGTTGACATGGGGGAAGGGGGAGTTTCCATAATTCTATTTTTAGCATAAAAGCCAGCCGTATAAAACATTATTAGTTTGTAGGGGGAGGGTAAAATTTTATTAAGGGGGTCACTGAAAGTTTGACAGTTGTTGACAAGGGGGGGGTAAAAATTGCCTAAAAATTGTTGACATAATTAATGGACGTCCCCTTTATGGACAGGCATATTTTATAAAGTGGTGAACTGTACAAATATTGAACAGAAAATTTCGCTTAGAATTAGTTTCCTTTATTAGATGGAATTGTTCAGTGTATATGCAACAGTATAGCCCTCAGCATACATCAGCAAATCTAGAAACAGTTATTCAATTAAAACACATTTAGGAGAATTCTGTTTAAAACAAACAGCTGAAAATATCAGTCGCCCCTTGGATCTGAGGAGTATGAACTGTACAGTTGTTAAAATAAATGTTTATTTATAGTCTGTTTTCCTTCCCATGGAAAAAATATTGTGATTACATGCAAGACATGATAACTATCTGCAGAATTTGAAAACAAGTTTTCGATTATAAATATTCAGAAATATGTGTACTATATAGTCATATCTGTTCTGGTTACTCACTCATTTGGATAACTTGCTGTGTGATTATTCAGTTGATACCTGAAGAAATACAGTTAAAGTTTTACATCAAGTTAATGATATCTGACACCAGGCCACTCTAATTTTTGGCAAATGGTAGTTCATTGACATGTGGTATGCATCTGTAAAGTGACTTGATCTTGTTACCATGGCACATGCATAGATCGACAAGATGATGTACCAATCATTTTGTGAGGTTAATTGACCTTGTTAGTATGTCACAGGCCCAGATTAACAAGATAAGGTACCAATCAACAAGGGACCACTCCGATGGCCTAGAGGTTAGGGCGTCCGCCTCAGATGCGGGAAGTCATGGATTCAAATCCAGACCGAGTCATACCAAGATTTATAAAAATGGTACTAACGATATGATTGCAAAATTGTTCAAGCTATGTTAAAAATCCAAATCACACACACATCAATCAACAGGAAGCTTACTCAATCACATGTATAATCAAACTTAACTCAGACATTATTAATTCACCAAGAGAAGCAATAAAATCATCGCCTGAAAGAACCAACGACAGTCAATTTCATGTTTCGCTACGGTGATACTAGTTTGGATCTCCTGGTAATAGACCAGAATAGTTTGAGATGACCTGATGTCTGTAACCCATCATCTATTCATTGTCCATCCATCAGTTTATGAGATGACCTGATGTCTGTTGGCCATCATCTGTCCATTGTCCATCAGTTTATGAGATGACCTGATATATGTTGGCCATCATCTGTCCATTGTCCATCAGTTTATGAGATGACCTGTTGTCTTTTGCCCATCATTTCTCCATTGTCCATCCATCAGTTCATGAGTTGACCTGATATTTGTTGGCCATCATCTGTGCATTGTCAATCCATCAGTTTATGAGATGACCTGATATCTGTTGGACATCATCTGTCCATTGTCCATCCATCAGTTTATGAAATGACCAGATATTTATAGCCCATCATTTGTTTATTGTCCATCCATCAGTTTATGAGATGACCTGATGTATGTTGGTCATCATCTGTCTGTTGTCCATCCATCAGTTTATGAGGTGACCTGATGTCTGTAACCTATCATTTGTTCATTGTCCATCCATCAGTTTATGAGATGACCTGATGTCTGTTGTCCATCGTCTGTCCATTGTCCATCCATCTTCCTTTTGTAGTCTAACCAAATTTGTCATTGTTTTTTATTCTAACTACTATGAAGATTGCCATGAAACTTGATACACATTCATCCTGAGGACTAGTTGGTCCTGTATGAAATTGGTGCATCTCATGCTTTCATCAAAAAACTTGTTTTGATATCTAGTTGATCCTAAATGAAAATAGTGCCAGTTTATTCGGCCAACATAGTTGTTACAATTGCCATCATACTATCGCTACCCCAGTATGGATAGTCTTAGAGTTCTCATCATTGACATCTAGCTGGTCCTAAATGAAATTGGTAATGTTCTTATGTCAAATATGACCGCTATAGCGATCTTTAAAATCTTGTTGTTTCAGAATATTATGATTTCAGCACTTGTCAGTTAAAAAGAAATAAAAACAACCCAGTTCTATCTTGGATTCTTTTCAGCCAGTAAGCACAAGTCCCAATATGTGACTCTTGTATTTGAATCATATCCATGTTGCTCAGTGTACATTTACAAATCTGTTTGATAACACTTTCATGAAAATGGAAGTTTCAGCTTAAAATCAGTACAATTTTCATCATTGATCATTGATGAAACTCTGGTGTAAAGTATGTTATATTGGCAATCTGACAAAGCTGGGCAATTAATGATGCACAAATCAACCCATTTTTTCCCATACCATGTATAATATGACTTATTGTTCTTTAGTCTTTTAAATATTTGTAAATTGGCAGCATGAAGCAACTGGCATTTAGACATATAATGTAAATACTTCCGAAAATATCTCAAGTCCCCACTCCTCACTTGCACAATAAATTATATATGTATTAAAAAGTATCAAGTTTTAAATGCATTTGCAAATAAAGATGTCTCACAAATTTGACTAAAATAAAAAAAGAATAAAAAACTCTGAAATATGTATGCTTTTTTCAGCTTAATATCACCAAATGTCTTCAGTATTTCAACTGATTTTGTCGGGGAATGTCGTAGAAACCAAATGTCATTAAATAACATTTAACTCTCCCATTGATTGTGATTAATGACATCGGTGTTAGCTTATAATCCTCCTGTGGACTGTGATTAATCACAGGTGTTATTGTATAACCCTCCCATTGGCTGTGATTAAGTTTATTACCCTTCCATTGTCTGTGATTAATGACGCCAGGTGTTAGCTTATAACCCTCCAATTGGCTGTGATTAATCACACCAAGTGTTATATTATAACTATCCTATTGGCTGTGATTAATGACACCAGGTGTTGGCTTACAACCCTGTCATTGGCTCTGATTAATGAGATAAGGAGATGCCAATTGATGTTGACTGAGATATCGGAACAATTGATTAAACACGTCTTAACTCTTTAGACTTGTGTCATTTCGATTGTCTGGCAACCTTACGAACTTCCAAACAAACAGATAAATAAATAGTACTTCTGATGTTAAGAAATTTAATGAAAAAATAGTACTCATTCTTACATTTAATTGAAATGAAATATGCACAGATGTATCAAGAATGTATGGAAGCCCAAGTATTCTTATTGCTAAGATCACAAACACAATGGTTTTGTGTTTTACAGTGCAGCAACATGTGAAGTTTATTTAATCCCATGTTGATAGAGAACTTTTCATGTTATCTCCCCTGATTGCTCTTCATGCTTCAGTGCTTGAAAGTCCAGTATATTGTATGGAATTACATCACAATTAATACTTCCAGTTCAGTACCCATGAATGTAGTTCTAGTCTATTTTTAGAACATTTTTTCCTCTCTCATTTTGGTGGTGATAGAAGAGTTTTATTTATGCATTTTTGGTAGGGATTTAAAGGTAACTGTTTATTCTTGATAATATGAGCTCAGGGTGTTGTTGTCTGTATGTATTTTGGCGACAGTGCACAGTGAGTAATAAGGCCTTGGTGATGATCCGGAAGTGAAATTCGTGTTCTGGTTACATGCTGTTATGTTGACAGTCAATAATCTAAAAAAAGAGCAGGTCAACCTTTGACAAGAACTTCACCGTGAAGTCATCTTTGAAGGTATTTTAGATTAACATATGATTTGCATTGATTGTCACACAGTGGAAAGGTCAGTACTGAGAAACAAATGTAGAGAACATATAGTAAAATTAATTGTGTACTATGTCCTGTAAGGGCAGTATTGGATCAAAGTTTAAATTGGTATAAAATCTTTATTATTAAAGATAGACACATGAAATTTTAATATGTCATGTATATTGACTTTTAAAATATAAGAATGAAATTAAAAGTAAAAAATTAATTTTTATTTTAAAAATTTTAATAAAATTTTAAAAAAATTAAAAAAAATAATTAAAAAACCCCTAAAATGCACATATATAATATTTTTGGGAATCACATTAAATGTTATCAGCATGTATATATTCCTACACCATATAAAAGCTCCAATGTTGGATTTTTGTCACATTTTGTCAGAGAAAATATCTTTGTAGTCAAAATGAGACCTTCATTAAAAATACATGAAGACAAAATTATAATTTGTATTGGCCATTCAGACTATTTATTAGGGGTCCAATCAGTTAATTTATGTGTTTATGATGGGGTCACTTCCTGAGTAACAAACTTCTGCTTGTATAGCCTTCAGTAATTGTTTATAAACATAGTTATAAGGTATTTAGTGAGAGGACAGCGATGAAAACTTTATACTAGAACCTACTCAAGTTCTCTACTAAATCATTTTAAACTGTCTGAGAATGAAATACAGGTCAAAGGGATAAAATATGCTTCCCCCAGGTATATTTACCCTTGGATGTAAGAAAAAAGCAAAATGATGTAAGTTGAATACAAAATGCATTCCATTTTATTGTTCAGTTAGGTTAAGATATTGATTGGTGTAGTGCGGCATTGTGGCCTATATGATGTTATGGGAATTCTAATGATCCATCTTGCTTTATGCATTATTAATTACTAATACTATTTGTTAACTGACACTCTAAAGATTACATAAGAAGCATTCAAACAAATTATTTGAATTTAACTTTGTACATGGTTACATATCCCACATGTACAAATATCCATCCATTTTAGAATGTTTGGGATCAAAAGTTCACACTCAGTACATCATATAGGCTGACATTGTACCTATAGTGAACCTGTAAAGCACATTTATGGCTATGTGCACTGAAAATATCCCAAAATGTTATTTTCATCATGAATATGCCTATGTATGGTAACATATTTCAATTTAGTACTTTGACAGAGTGCGGTATTGAAACATCAGCTGATATCTGATTCCATTCAATCAATGAGCTTAATAATTGGTAACCAACACTCTTCAAAATACCATATAAATGTTCAAATAGATAATTTGAATTATGTTTGCACATTTGATCTTAACAAGTACATTGTATATGTCCCACATATGCAAATTTCCATCCTTGTTTACAAGTTTTGGGGATGAGAATTTCACATTTAGCTGATGATATAGGATTTATTGGTACTTATAGTTGATTTGTATGACCACATTTGGCTGTATTCACTTGCAATATCCAAAATTGTTATTTCCCTCATGAATAAGAATGCTTATAGTAACACATTCTAATTTAGTACATTGTCACTTGACTTTCCTGTATACTGGTATGTAATAATGTTTACACCAATGATCAAACCTCACCGCCCCAACATTGCCTTAAACTTTATGATACATAGTCTACCTGATTAGTTATTTAACTTGTAAATGGCTAAATGTGCTTCTAGAAACCTCATATACTTTTAGGATGAATTTAACACTTTAATACATGGCCATTGCTTCACATTTCTGAGTGTCACTCTGTCAAGTTTAATATTTTCCCCCATGCTTGCAACCTTAATGTTAATCTGAAATCACCATATCTAACACAGTTTAACTTCATTTACATAGATCTTACTGTTTTCTAGAATTAAGTGAAACATATTGGATCTTTTCAGGTCTAGCCTGGTATCTGGAACAAAGTGTTAGAGTTGGATTAGCTTGGAAGCTCTCCTGAGTAGTCTGGTGGTAATAGCATGGTTTCATAAGGGCATGTGCAGTGTACTGCCATAAGTGACCAATATTAGTTCATATCACCACACTGATATATGGCACCTCAAAGACATGGCTTAGGTTTTCATGAGAGAGATCAGCAGCATTTTTCAGTAAGGTAGAACCTCCCTAGAAACTATTTTCCTGTCCCATTGCCACCTTTTGTTGTTATCGACATTGAAATGGAATGCATTTTTGCTATAAAACATGGTAGTGGTCCCATTAGAACTTTAAATCTGAATGTGCTATTAGTTATGGAAACAACTGCCTAAGTACCTGACACAATAAATGTGGAACATAGCACCTGTCAGTGTTTCTTTAGTGTGTACACCTATATGCATCTGGACAGGCATATTGCGGTTTGCTGCCAAAATCACTATGAGCTATGATGCTTCACTACCCCTGGGGAAAATGTTATCAGTTATACAGACCCAAACTACCATTTGTTTTAAATATCATTCATTAGTCAACTTTTCTGTCTAAAATTTGTCAAACTGTGTTTTAAAACTTGTATGAAAATTTAAGTTTTCAATAAAATTTAGTTTTTAAAATTTAAATGTTTATTTAATTTGCCATTAAAACTGAATTTATCAACATTTGTAATTTTCAAACATATTTTCAGACAGGGCTTATCTTGTATCACAATTAGGTTTTTACTGCATTGAAAAATTCCTAAAATTAAGGAAGATATAGCAAATTTAGTTTTGGTTTCTCAAGAGCACTTGGACCAGAACTTGCACCCTGTGGAACACCAGCACTACATACTTTCTGACAGGTGTCACATGTTTTCCTTGCAAGGAAATTCAAAAAGACTTCATGTATAAAGTTGAAATAGGTATAGCATGCAAATATAAAAGTTTGACTAAAATTGGCGTAAAACATGTAGCCTGTCAGGAATTACATCACAATTAATACTTCCAGTTCAGTACCCATGAATGTAGTTCTAGTCTATTTTTAGAACATTTTTTCCTCTCTCATTTTGGTGGTGATAGAAGAGTTTTATTTATGCATTTTTGGTAGGGATTTAAAGGTAACTGTTTATTCTTGATAATATGAGCTCAGGGTGTTGTTGTCTGTATGTATTTTGGCGACAGTGCACAGTGAGTAATAAGGCCTTGGTGATGATCCGGAAGTGAAATTCGTGTTCTGGTTACATGCTGTTATGTTGACAGTCAATAATCTAAAAAAAGAGCAGGTCAACCTTTGACAAGAACTTCACCGTGAAGTCATCTTTGAAGGTATTTTAGATTAACATATGATTTGCATTGATTGTCACACAGTGGAAAGGTCAGTACTGAGAAACAAATGTAGAGAACATATAGTAAAATTAATTGTGTACTATGTCCTGTAAGGGCAGTATTGGATCAAAGTTTAAATTGGTATAAAATCTTTATTATTAAAGATAGACACATGAAATTTTAATATGTCATGTATATTGACTTTTAAAATATAAGAATGAAATTAAAAGTAAAAAATTAATTTTTATTTTAAAAATTTTAATAAAATTTTAAAAAAATTAAAAAAAATAATTAAAAAACCCCTAAAATGCACATATATAATATTTTTGGGAATCACATTAAATGTTATCAGCATGTATATATTCCTACACCATATAAAAGCTCCAATGTTGGATTTTTGTCACATTTTGTCAGAGAAAATATCTTTGTAGTCAAAATGAGACCTTCATTAAAAATACATGAAGACAAAATTATAATTTGTATTGGCCATTCAGACTATTTATTAGGGGTCCAATCAGTTAATTTATGTGTTTATGATGGGGTCACTTCCTGAGTAACAAACTTCTGCTTGTATAGCCTTCAGTAATTGTTTATAAACATAGTTATAAGGTATTTAGTGAGAGGACAGCGATGAAAACTTTATACTAGAACCTACTCAAGTTCTCTACTAAATCATTTTAAACTGTCTGAGAATGAAATACAGGTCAAAGGGATAAAATATGCTTCCCCCAGGTATATTTACCCTTGGATGTAAGAAAAAAGCAAAATGATGTAAGTTGAATACAAAATGCATTCCATTTTATTGTTCAGTTAGGTTAAGATATTGATTGGTGTAGTGCGGCATTGTGGCCTATATGATGTTATGGGAATTCTAATGATCCATCTTGCTTTATGCATTATTAATTACTAATACTATTTGTTAACTGACACTCTAAAGATTACATAAGAAGCATTCAAACAAATTATTTGAATTTAACTTTGTACATGGTTACATATCCCACATGTACAAATATCCATCCATTTTAGAATGTTTGGGATCAAAAGTTCACACTCAGTACATCATATAGGCTGACATTGTACCTATAGTGAACCTGTAAAGCACATTTATGGCTATGTGCACTGAAAATATCCCAAAATGTTATTTTCATCATGAATATGCCTATGTATGGTAACATATTTCAATTTAGTACTTTGACAGAGTGCGGTATTGAAACATCAGCTGATATCTGATTCCATTCAATCAATGAGCTTAATAATTGGTAACCAACACTCTTCAAAATACCATATAAATGTTCAAATAGATAATTTGAATTATGTTTGCACATTTGATCTTAACAAGTACATTGTATATGTCCCACATATGCAAATTTCCATCCTTGTTTACAAGTTTTGGGGATGAGAATTTCACATTTAGCTGATGATATAGGATTTATTGGTACTTATAGTTGATTTGTATGACCACATTTGGCTGTATTCACTTGCAATATCCAAAATTGTTATTTCCCTCATGAATAAGAATGCTTATAGTAACACATTCTAATTTAGTACATTGTCACTTGACTTTCCTGTATACTGGTATGTAATAATGTTTACACCAATGATCAAACCTCACCGCCCCAACATTGCCTTAAACTTTATGATACATAGTCTACCTGATTAGTTATTTAACTTGTAAATGGCTAAATGTGCTTCTAGAAACCTCATATACTTTTAGGATGAATTTAACACTTTAATACATGGCCATTGCTTCACATTTCTGAGTGTCACTCTGTCAAGTTTAATATTTTCCCCCATGCTTGCAACCTTAATGTTAATCTGAAATCACCATATCTAACACAGTTTAACTTCATTTACATAGATCTTACTGTTTTCTAGAATTAAGTGAAACATATTGGATCTTTTCAGGTCTAGCCTGGTATCTGGAACAAAGTGTTAGAGTTGGATTAGCTTGGAAGCTCTCCTGAGTAGTCTGGTGGTAATAGCATGGTTTCATAAGGGCATGTGCAGTGTACTGCCATAAGTGACCAATATTAGTTCATATCACCACACTGATATATGGCACCTCAAAGACATGGCTTAGGTTTTCATGAGAGAGATCAGCAGCATTTTTCAGTAAGGTAGAACCTCCCTAGAAACTATTTTCCTGTCCCATTGCCACCTTTTGTTGTTATCGACATTGAAATGGAATGCATTTTTGCTATAAAACATGGTAGTGGTCCCATTAGAACTTTAAATCTGAATGTGCTATTAGTTATGGAAACAACTGCCTAAGTACCTGACACAATAAATGTGGAACATAGCACCTGTCAGTGTTTCTTTAGTGTGTACACCTATATGCATCTGGACAGGCATATTGCGGTTTGCTGCCAAAATCACTATGAGCTATGATGCTTCACTACCCCTGGGGAAAATGTTATCAGTTATACAGACCCAAACTACCATTTGTTTTAAATATCATTCATTAGTCAACTTTTCTGTCTAAAATTTGTCAAACTGTGTTTTAAAACTTGTATGAAAATTTAAGTTTTCAATAAAATTTAGTTTTTAAAATTTAAATGTTTATTTAATTTGCCATTAAAACTGAATTTATCAACATTTGTAATTTTCAAACATATTTTCAGACAGGGCTTATCTTGTATCACAATTAGGTTTTTACTGCATTGAAAAATTCCTAAAATTAAGGAAGATATAGCAAATTTAGTTTTGGTTTCTCAAGAGCACTTGGACCAGAACTTGCACCCTGTGGAACACCAGCACTACATACTTTCTGACAGGTGTCACATGTTTTCCTTGCAAGGAAATTCAAAAAGACTTCATGTATAAAGTTGAAATAGGTATAGCATGCAAATATAAAAGTTTGACTAAAATTGGCGTAAAACATGTAGCCTGTCAGGAATTACATCACAATTAATACTTCCAGTTCAGTACCCATGAATGTAGTTCTAGTCTATTTTTAGAACATTTTTTCCTCTCTCATTTTGGTGGTGATAGAAGAGTTTTATTTATGCATTTTTGGTAGGGATTTAAAGGTAACTGTTTATTCTTGATAATATGAGCTCAGGGTGTTGTTGTCTGTATGTATTTTGGCGACAGTGCACAGTGAGTAATAAGGCCTTGGTGATGATCCGGAAGTGAAATTCGTGTTCTGGTTACATGCTGTTATGTTGACAGTCAATAATCTAAAAAAAGAGCAGGTCAACCTTTGACAAGAACTTCACCGTGAAGTCATCTTTGAAGGTATTTTAGATTAACATATGATTTGCATTGATTGTCACACAGTGGAAAGGTCAGTACTGAGAAACAAATGTAGAGAACATATAGTAAAATTAATTGTGTACTATGTCCGTATGGTCATTAAATCCTATTGACAAATTTTAATACATGACTGGCCAGGATATGCATTATTTATTGGAGAGAGAGAAAGTATTATGTGCAAACGTGCTTAGAAAAACAGTGTGAGGCCCTCCAATTCACTGAGCATAGTTATTTTCCCATGAAAAATGCAAGTCATTAGCTATATTTTCATGATGACTATCATATTAAATATAACCCTGTGCCTTTGAAATTTTTTCTTCTAAATAATTATTATTGAGACTGCCTTTAATAATCTAATTCGTTTTCAATTTTGCCATTCAGTCGTATAACTACAAGGAATACACAAAGAAATGTTTAACAAAGAGGTCAATGCAGTGCAGTGGATAATTAGAAAAGCAGACATAAAAATGAATGAATGAATCAGCAGTGTATGAATGTATAAAAAAAGAAGTAGAAGAATAATTAAATGTATTTACACATAAATGAAAATAAAAAAGTGGATAAGTGACCATTTTTAGAGTGTAAGATTATGTGATAAAATAGAAACCCTCATTCAATAGAATGATAATAGTAGTTAAGTGGGACACATTAGGGACAATGGGACTTAGCATTAAAAAGACCCCTGGGTCAGATTAGGGACAATGGAAATTTAACATGGAGAGAAATCGTGGGTCACTTTAGGGACAATGGGAATTTAACATAGAGTTTGGGTCTGTCTAGGGACAAGGGAAATTAACATGGGGAATAGAGTTTGGGCTTTTGGGATTTTTTTTTTTTTTTTTAAATTTTTTTAAATTTAAATTTAAATTTAAATTTAAATTTTAAAAAAAGGGATAGGCAATGGAAAGGCTATCTCTTTTCGAGAAATATGGCTGGCCCTGAAAAGGGCCTTTGGGTTTTCTTCTTCTTCTTCTGCTTCTAGTTTCTTCTTTTTCTCCACCAAGTTCTTATTTTATCTCCAACACTCTTTCTCTTCTTTTCTTTCTTTTTTTTCTCCTGCTCTTCTTTCTTCTTCTCTTCCTCCTCTTCTTTCTTCCTCTTTTCATTTTCTTCTTCTTTTTCAATTTTTTCATTCCATGCTCTCATCCTTATCCTTTCCTCTTCATCCTCCTTCTCCTCCTTTATTTCTTTCAACAGATCACTGATGATTACCTTCATTTTTCGTAAATTGTTTATCTCCATCTTCACTCGATGGGGACTATAAGAATAGTGATCCTCGTTTAGGTTAACCAACATTTGCTCTATCATTCCTAAATTGTCGAGGACGTTTTGCAATTTTTCCATTTTGTCCATTTGGTTAGAAGCCATCTTCTTTTTTTATTCTTTGCAGATTGGTTTGAACGACGAATACTGTGGGTTCTTATACGAAAAGCGCGGACGTGAAGGAAAACATCCCCCTCCTTTTTCATTTCATATAATAAAACCCAAACTATACTTTCTCATTTCATATAATAAAAACCCAAACTAGACTCTCCACATACGCTAAGAAACAATAAACAAAATCCATAATCTACTATCCACACAATCTTACGTGAGCGCTTACAAAACCCAAACTATACTCTTCACATACGCTAAGAACAATAAACAAATCCATAATCTACTATTCACACAATCGTACGTGAGCGGGTACAAACACAAACACAAACACACAAACACAAACACACAAACACATACGCTAAGAAACAATAAACGAATCCATAATCTACTATCCACACAATCGTACGTGAGCGGTTACAAAACCCAAACTATACTCTCCACATACGCTAAGAACAATAAACTAATCCATAATCTACTATCCACACAATCGTACGTGAGCGCTTACAGAACCCTAACTATACTCTTCACCTACGCTAAGAAACAATAAAGAAACCCATAATCTACTATTCCCACAAACATACCTTAGCTCTTACAATCACCAACACACAAACACATACCCTCACACTATCTTAAAAAAGAGTTAGTGTTTATAATCACACTACTCTACCTACACACATTGGCAAATCGATCGTTATTTCTTTTCTAGAGTATTGGGTAGCCCTGAAAAGGGCTGTTTTTTTGTTTGGTACTTCATGGACACCTGGTTAATGGTGGCACCTTCCAGGCCTGGCGCCGCATACACATCTTGTCCCCCAGTTACTTTTTACCTTTTTGGGGGAGAGAGCAGAGGCAGGATATGTCGCTTCAGAATCCCAATTTTCGCTCTCTGGGATTCTGAAATTTCTTCTTCTTCTCTCCTTTTCCTCCTCCTCCTCTTCTTTGTATCTTCTCTCTTCCTCTTTGTATCTTCTTTCCTCTTCTTCTTTATATCTTCTCTCCTCCTTTTCTTTGTTTCTTCTTTCCTCCTCCTCTCTTATCCTTCCCTCCTCCACAATGGCTTCCGCGGCCAGTTCATTTAATATGCGCCTGGCATATTCCAGATGCACATGAAGTTCCAACAGTTTCTCCAGTCTCGTGTTCATTTTTGGTGTTGATCAATCAACAAGGGTAGCTGGACTGCCGAACGAGTTTCAATTTATAGTGAAAGCGCGGACGTGAAGGAAAACATCCCCAAAAAACATAAAATTGATCTTACCTACATCATGACCAAAAAACAACAACGCGTGGACCTAAAAGAAACACTCACTCACTTTTTATGCTACCCATCACTATTTTAAAATTTTTTATAAATCACTTCAATAGACTATCCACATACGCAAAGCAATCCAATCTAACCCCAAATTTACACCTCAAACACCAAAAAAACAAAAAAGACATCATTTTAATCTACTATCCATACCAACTTACTTAACCACTTACAAACACAAACACACAAACACATACCCTCACATTTTTTTTAAAAAAGAGTTAGTGTTTATTTTCACACTACTCTACCTACACACATTGGCAAATCTATTGTTATTTCTTTTCTAGAGTATTGGGTAGCCCTGAAAAGGGCTGTTTTTTTTGTTTGCTATGGCATTCTTTTTAGTTTCTAAGAATGCGATGTCCTCTGAGGATAGACTTTCTGGCGATAGGTCTGCTTCTTCGGAAAGAGAAGAAGAACTCTTTGGTGTCGATACGACAATCGACAAAGCCTCTGTCAGCTTCAGGTTGCTGCTGCTGCTCTTGTTGTTGTTGTTGCTGCTGTCTCTGAAGTCTGTACTTCTCTGTCCATTCTTCTTTTTCCCTGTTCATTTCTTCTCTGAAGAGCTCTTCTATCAGGTCTTCAGTGATTTTTAACATTCTCACATTCTCTATTTCTTCTGGCTTCGGTATCAGACTGTGTCTGACCCTATGCAAATTCACGTAGGCTTCGTTGAGTTTAGCTAGTTTGGAGCACATCTTCTTAGGAGGATGAGTCGACAATGGATGGTTAGACTGGAAACAACCCGGTTCTTAAAGTCAAAGCGCGGACGTGAAGGTAAACATCCCCCACACGGTTTTTGAGTCGCAGCGTTTAGTGAGTGTCATGAGAGGGATAGTAAGAAATGAAAGAGCATCAATCCAACATTCTTATAGCTAAACAAAAGACAAAGGCATTTTTTTTCAAAACACAACATTTTTTATTCAAAAATCACTTAACACTAAACAACAACTCTAACATTTTTAACAATAATCCAACAATATATCATCAAACAATTTTTTCAAAACACAACATTTTTTATTCAAAAATCACTTAACACTAAACAACAACAACTCTAACATTTTTTAACAACATTGCAACACTAAAGGTTTCTCCACTAGGTAAAGAGGGATAACAGTCTTCCATGGTTTCTAGTAATCTAGGATGACTTCTCTCAAACTGTTGATTTCTATGGTATTATCGAATTCTGCATACAGGATGACGTTCACCGTTTCATCAGGGTCTCGGTCTTTAAACTGAATTTCCACACGAATCTGGCCGGATTTTATAGGGTGGAAATGTCCCTCGTCGCTGCCTTGGTCTGGAGTGAAATCGAAAGCCCACAAAGCGTAGCCTCCTGCATAATCCTCGTACGTAATACCGTGACTGGTCTTGGTTCCTAACTGTCCGGTGGCTTCGTACAGGGACAAGTACGATCTCAAGTAATTCTTCTTTTTAAAGTCAGGTTCGAAAGGTCGGGTACACAAGGTCTTGCCATCGCGACTGACTTCGATTTTGGACACGCCAAAGTGTTGAAAGTAGAAAGGATTTTTTTCGGCAGCTCCGTTGAAGGCTGTATTCTCGACGATACCAACGATCAAACGTTTGGGTAACTGTCCTTGGAACAGATGATCTTCGATCATGGATCGCTGTCCCTTGGGAATGGTGAAGGTTTTCACTTCCACGCGTCGTATGGGATACTTGGCAGTCGTTCTGCTCAACGTCTGACTGATGTCGTTTCCCACTTTAGGTAACACTTCCACACGGCGTACGTAGAGTCTGGCTTCTAGGATTTTGGTTTTGTAACCGTCACTATCAGCCATCAAATGGAAAGCGGCACTGCTACGATTCAGTCTCAGGCGGACATCCACCCCGTTCAGCAAATACTTTTCTTGCAACCACATGTCCAAATGCAAACGATCCATCAGTTCTAAACTTGTGTCGGCTCCCGTGATTCTCTTTCTTCGTTCTACAAATCCATCATTGTTGTCTTTCTTTTCATCAGTTTCCAATATTTCAAACTTGGTAGGTTCGTCAGCTTCCCATACCACACAGGCATTGAGATGAGTGTTCTTGGCATCTATTCCGTACGTCAAGAGATTTTCCAGGTAGGCACGATAAGGGTAAGTATCCATGCTGCTGCTGACCAGTTTGTTATTCAAATACAAGTCCACTCCACTGAACAAGGAATGCATGAAATTGTTGACGGGAGCTACTGCTTCATCGTCTATAGCACCTCCAGTCTTATCTAGAATTTTGACTTTCAGGTACAAGTAACTGCTATTCAGATCGATGTAATCTTCGGGCTGTCCTTTGATTTCAAACTCGATGGGAGCGGAATCGGTCAGTGAGGAGACGGGGTGAAATTCCACCCACTGGGATTCTTGCATCGTCATCATCGTGGGGGGCATGGCAAACAGATCCAGTTCCGTCTTGGAACAAGCGCAAGATTCTCGGTGCATCATTTTTTTGTCTCTTTTCTCAATAATCGAAAACGTCTAAGTCTCGAACGGTTCTTCTTTTCTTGGCCTTTCTCGCTTGAAGTCTGGTGAAAGGGTGTTTTCTTCGTCGTCTCTTTCTGCCTTGTCCTTGCTGAATGCCTGACTCGGTAGCGTGCAGGGCATTTATAGGTGTTTCTCGTTGGCCTAAAATGTCTTTGCCCGTTTGCAGCAAGACATTTTTGCCTGCCCTCATGAAGGCTTCTTTAGGGTTTTGTTTGTCGATGATGACATTTTGGAGAAATTCTTTGCCTTGCGTCAGTGCCGCATCTTTCAAGGCGTGCAATCCGCGTGTCACCATCGGTTTCAACACCGGGGCCACCGAACGAAAGGCCGATTTTAACATATCTCCTAAGCCGTGTCCTCGCTGTCGAGCAACCCCTCGGGACACTGGATACATGACTTAAGAGTCGTGAGAGAACCGTTTTCGAAAATGGAGTTTCACCGTGACTTTTCCTTTGGTGAATGGAATATTTTGTCCCAGATCTCCTTTTATAGCAATGTTGACCGTGTCCAAATAAGACTTACTGACAGGCAAATAGTGAGGATGGACAAATTCGCGGTGGACGTGGTAAGTGTTTCCACCTTCCTCGTCAGTGTTCGTGGCAGAATCCACTTTGAAAGGAATGACACGCAGTAACGGTACGGAGGTGTGTCCCACCACGTTGTACTCCACCACATCGGAATACACGAACATCAAATTCAGTCCTTGGTTCAGTTCTACCGGGGCACGAAATAACTTGCTAAAAGACTCGTTGTCGTAAACGATGGGTAATTCGTTTTTCTTGATCATGGTCTTTCTCATGTCCATGTCTCCGCCCAACATGTCAAACAATTCAGGACAAAATAAAATGGACAGGATTTTACTCCGTTCAAATTTCATCAAGAAGCGACGAGCTGCTTTGTGGTACTCCATGGTGACATTTTTGTTGACATGCTCCAAAGCTTTCAGAAACACGACATTAAACCTGGAGGTTATGGTGCTGACCAAATGTTGACCACTAAAATAATAGCCTGGGGGAATGAACAAGTGATAGGTGGTGTACTTTTGTGTACGGGTTTTCTTGTCATATTTGACATTGCTATCCATCCACTGTTGCATTTGCTCGTCATGAACTTCCACATCAAAAAAATTTTGATTGGGAAGGACATTGAGGACTTGGGTCGGGTGAATCATTTCTACTAAAGCCACTTCCCAATGGGCTTCGTGATCTAACTGGATGGCCTGAGGTAATTTGTCCGTGTAACAGCACAACGTGTTCTTGGGAAACACCTCCATGGAACTGTCACTGGGTAAAGTTAAGTAAAATTGGTTTTGGTGACTCATAATTCCAGAGTTCTGTGGCTGTCCGAGGTGTTACTGGACGTCAGAGGCGTGTCTCCGTCTAAAATGGGGTTCTGGTTGTGATTGAAGTGGTGACTGGCACTGGCACTGGACACAAGGTTCCCGGGGTTCCCGTTCGAGGTGAATTTCAGGGAGGGATTAGGAAGCAGGTAACCGATGCAACTGCTCAATAAAATGGTCCACAATTGTTTGTCTCCTTGTTGCAAACTCAAATTGGCGATGGCTGCCCCGATGACACAATACACCACGAAGATTTGGCAGAAAAAGACGATTTGCGTTTTAGGCACACGTTCTCCACACCACAGCCACAAGGGTTGTTTTTGTAAATCTTGCACAGAAGAACTAGGTGAAGGAGGAGTGGTCGACGTAGCTGCGTCTGCTGTGTGAAAGGGCATGATGGTCACTTCTTTTTATAGTCGATGACTTGCGAAGCGTCGATCCAAGAATCAAAACTGGGTGGATATCCTTTCCAACGTACTTTGACTTCTTTGATACGTCGTTTGCCCACTTTACGGGTTCTGCGTTCGAGAATGCTTTCGATGTCGTACACGTCGTCTTCTTTTTTGGTGACACGTTGTAACTCGGGCAAATAAAACGTTCCTTTGAGCACTTCTCCGTTCATGTCTTCCAATTTATAGACGGCAGGATGACGGCCATGCACTCGTCCAGTGACGCGAAACAATTCGGTCGTCCAGTTAGGTAAGTAACCTTTGTCGAAAGTGCGTTTGGTTTTGCCAATGCGCACCCAATCTCCTATGGCCAACACTCCACTTTTCTTGGGGACAGCCCTCGTCGGGGACGTACCAAACAGGCGCTCAAACACCAGCACTTCGTTGTCGGGAGTCACGTCTTGCGGGGCACGTCTGATGCTTCGATGGTAAGATTGGTTGTACGCTTGCACCAGGTGCGGTTAAGATGTCGATGTACTTCAGAGTGTGGTGATGCGTAAAATATTTCCACATGCGTTCTTTCAAAGTGCGTTGAAAACGTTCCACGATGCTGGCTTTGGTTTCGGGATTCTCGGTGGTAAAAAAATGAATGTCACGTTTCTTTAATTCTTTTTGGAAAGCTTGGTTCAGAAATTCGGTGCCTTTGTCCGTTTGCCATCGAAGAGGGTGACGACCGCTTTGTTTCAACACCCGTTGCAGGGCTCGCACTAACTCGCTGCTCGATTTGGAAGTCAAGGGTACGACCCAAGCAAATTTGGAAAAGACGTCGATGACACAAAACAAATATTTGTAGCCACGATTGTAGCTGACCAAATGAGAGACATCGGCTAAATCGGCTTGCCATTGATGATCGATGCCTTCCACTCGGGTGCGACTTCTGGCAAACTTGCGTCGAATGGGTTTGTGTAAAGTGTAGGTAGCTTGTTCTTGTAACCATCGTTGCACTTGAGGTAAACGGAGACTTTTCAGTCGCGTTTTGGCAGCACGATACAATTTTTGAACTCCTGCGTAACCTGCAGGATGGGAGGGATCGTAGTAAATGCTGGCTAAGACTTTTTCCATTTTTTTTTGTGTTGGTTGGTGTGTTAATAAGACACACACTCTTGGAGGATGCTACTCTTTTTCTCTTGGGGTACTTTCTTGGATTGCAATGCTTTGCGTGTGCGGCCAGCAATAGGTGTCGAAGAGGAGAAGGATGTCTGAGCGGGGGATATTGGTTCTTGTTTCACTTCTGTCTTCACTTCTGTCTTCACTTTCTTTTTCTCTTGTGAGGAAGAAGGGGTGGCCATCATCTTTTTAATCCATCCAATTCTGGAGGTAGGTGGTGTTGTTAACTTGCGTACTTTTTCTGGTGGAGTTTGAAACCCTTCCTCTTCTTCTCCTTTTTCTGTCTTGGTCACGGGTACTGGTGGTACTGGTACTGGTACTGGTGCTGGACTTTTCATCAAGGTCTTAAAATCTTTCAGAGTGGGTAGAGCTGTTTCGTCTAAAGCTTTCTGGTGAAAGAGTTGCAGTCGTTGCAAGAGTTGACCGTACTTTTGTGATTTTTCTGTTTCGGACAAATCTTGGCGATCCATCAAGGACTGCAATTCGTGTTGTAACTGGGACATCTCGCTCAAATGGGGATTGGGAGGTAAATGCGGGGTGTGTTGTTCTTGCCACCGATGGTATTCCATCCATCGTTTGTAAGGCACTAAAGCTAGTTTTCGTCCTTCCATGGGGTTGTCAGGGGTCGATTCTGAGATCTTGGAACTTCCGAGGCCTTTTTATCTTGCTCCCACCAGTCCTCCCAACATGGTTCCCAAGACTCCTTTCAGTATGGGGCCTAACAAGAGAGGTAAAATACCTCCACGTTGCACTAACATCTTCTTTTTTTGACGAATGGGAATTTTCTTTTGAACCATTTGGCGAAGAACGTGACGATGTTTGCCTAAGCATTGTTTCTGGTGTTTGGACAAAGGGATCGTGCCTTTCAAAACGTTCAAACAACATTCGCACACGGTATCGATGACCTCTTTGGAGGCTGTTTGAATGAGTTTTTTTCGTAGGGGTGGAGAAGCTTTGGACAGGACAGATAACATGTCCCCATGTTTGGCTAAACGTGGTGGCAGTCCTTTCCTTTTCTTTCCTTGGGGTTTTCTGGAGGGTGACATCTTTGAGTCTTCAGGAGCACCAAAAAACACTGATACCCGACTTGGTCACAGGCCTTTTTTATACTGGAACGCGTCGCCACTGATTGTCTTGACGTCGTATTAGTTTGAGGACAGGCATGACACGTCGTGCAGGGGTACGTAACGGACTAAATCGAGCCAGTTCTTGCTTGGACAAATCCAGTAAACTTTGTAACATGCCCGATCTTTCTTGAACTTTGATTTTGGGAGAAGGTACTTTGTGAGCAGCAGCCACTGCCACTAAATTGGAAGGTCCTGCCACTGGGGAAGTTCTTTTGGGGGTCATCAACGGAGAAGTTCTTGGTGTGATCAACGTCTCCAAGTACTCTTCAGTTCTGGGTGTCATTAACGGAGAAGTGGACAAACGTGAAGCTGCCGGAGACGCAGTCACTGCCGTGGCAGGTCGTGGTTTGCGAGTGTAAGGTTGCGTCCTGGCCGAAGTGCCTCTCTTGCGGCTAGTTTTCTGTGGACTTTTCTTTTTCTGGGGGCTTCTTTTCTTTTTCCGGGGTGGTGGTGGTGTCTGGTCAGAGGAGGGTCCTGCCACTGGAGAAGTTCTCCTTGGGGACCTGGTCTTTTTCTTCTTGGGGATTCGTTGGACTTTTGTCTTGGGTATAACTTTGGGGGCATTAGGATCCCATCTTAAGAGTGAGCGAATGATGACCCCTCCTAGAGTACCGCTCCCTCCAGGTTTCAAAATGATTTGTTTTTTGGTTTGAGTGTCGATGCGGGGATCGGCCAGTTGGACCAAAGCGACTTTGTTTCGATCGAAAAAGCGTTTGGTTTGATGAGGAATCTGAATGATTCCTTGGAGTAATTGACGTGCCGTCACCGTGAACCATCGTAAGACTTCTTTGAGACTAGCTTCTAAGACACGAGCTCGTGTTTGTGGATCTTTTTCTCGACTGATGCCATACAAGGCACGAATCAATTTGACGGGAAGATGCGACTGAAGGGACGTCATGTTCGCACTGAGAGTGAGACAGACGAAAAAGGGTCTGAGGTTTTTATAGATTTTTTTATGGGGAGTGAAATGAAGTCGAGGACGGAGACGTGTACAGGACAGGCCCTCCGTCTTGGCACCAGTGGTGAAACAAGTGGGTACGAAATCGCAAATCCTCGGGAGTCGTAGGTTTCAAATCGACGAGTAAATAGGCGTGTGGAGTTTGAGTGGCATCGTCGTACGCCTGAGTCAGCCAAGGCGTTCCTAACTGTTTGGCTAAGACTTGCACTTGCGATTTATCTCGAGGGCTTTTAAACAAGACCACGTAATGCGCATTGAGACTGATGGTGCGATGGGCTTTACTTTGTTGAAACAAATTTTGGGTGATGTAAACGACACTGGCATTACGGTGATGCCCTTTGCGCGTGAACCACAGTTTAATTTCTTCTTCGTCTTCTCCTAACATGTCGTCGAAAATGACCAAATGGGTTAGACGGGAGTCAGAGACGATGCCGTCGTCTTCTTTAGGAATGCCTTCCACAAACACGATGGAATCGCCTTGACTTTCTCGCAAGAGGCTGTACGCCGATTGCCACTCTTTGTAACACCACACGATTCGTTGAGTGGGTCGATCGATCAAATGATGTTTATGTTCGATCAAACGTTTGACGAATTCGGTTTTGCCTGAACCGCTAGGTCCAGCAATGAGCATGTTAAAGGGATGGCGAAGATACGAAGCCTCCCAACTGGCACGATCTAAGTGTTCGTCGATGACTTTGACAGTAGAGGAAGAGGGAGCAGAGACAGCAGAGGTAGCCATGGTGTGAGAAATGTCACTTGTGACACGAAAAACAAACAAGACAAGAGTTTATATACTTTTTCAGAACACGTTTATTGAATGTTTCAAACATGAATACGAAAGACAAAAATACATAAAAGCCAAAGGCTTAAGTACAAGAATAAAAGGCACATGATAACCATGAACGTGGAATAAACACAAGTGTCTGTACAACATGTTTTGGGTAAAGTTCTAACCAGTTCTATAGTAGGGGTAAGGTCACACAAGTGTCCTCCCGAAAGGGTCTTTCAGGCCTGTCCACGACAGTCCTGTCCTGGGTGACGGGTTCTTCTGGCACCGTCACTAACACAGGTTGAAAAGTAACTTTTTTCCTTGAATAACTCTCGTGCATACTGGGCCACCTCTTGTGTCCAAGCCTCAAAACCCTGGTCTCGGTGATGTCCAACATTTGACTCCTAACCAATCTGGTTTCTTCTTCGTCAACGACATGGTAAGTTACTTCAATGAACAATGAACTATCGATCTTGCCTAGGGTTCCTTTTCATATACAGACCAATACCGACGTGACCGTACGGTAAGGTGAAGTGATTGGGAAGTCGCACTCGCTTCTGGTATACAATTTGATAGACTTTTTCCAAGGGTCGACTGACGATGTGGTGAGTGGGTAAACGTACAATCTTGTTCGGTTGATAGGTGGTCACTTTAAAGTTTCCATCCTCTCCCGATTGCAAGGCTTCTTTCAATACCCCAAAGTTGACCACTCGACTGGTACGATGATTCAGAGTCAGTCCTTTCACTTTGCACGTCGTGTGCACTTCTCCTTGTTTGTCCCGGTATTCGTAGCCGTAATTTTTGGGACCACCACTGACGAAACTTAGAATCTTGTCGTCGGGATGCTCGTCTGTCCAGGCTCCTAAACGGTCTCCTTCGATGTCAGGGTGCTGTTGAATCGGGTGATGGATGTAAATGCAACTGTCCGTGTCAAAGTACAGGACGCGTTCTTCTAACAGTTCTAAAGCTTCGTACAATTTTAAGCGAGCATGAGCTGTCACGTAAGCCGCAATGATGACATTTCCAAAAGGGTCGTCTTGTACAAAGTCCAGATCTTCTTCGTAATTGACCAAGATCAAATCCTCTCGAACGACGTCCACGTGTTTCATGTATTTGGTTTTGTCGTGAATCATCTGGAAGTAGTGGGAAGGTTCTGTCAAATATTCCGTCTTGGGTAAACACGGTCGTTGTGCCATTTTACCCCACAAGCAATTTAACATCACTTTGGCAAACGATCGCCTGCCTTCGTTTTTTTCGATGTGATCTAAAGAGATGCCTTCTTGTGCATAGTATTTCTCTTTGAATTGTATTTGGTCTTCGGGAGTGTGACACCAGGAAGGATAGCCGCTGGCTTCTTGTTTCAGTTTCAAAAAGGCATCCACGTAGTCGGCGAAAATGCCTTTCTGAGTAGGGTCACCCTTGTGGTACTGTTGTGTCTTGGGAAAGTGGCAAATTTCGTACACTTCTAACAGTTGGTATCCCATGTCCAGAGCTTTGAACAATTCCACGCTGACCCAGGTTCCCGTCAAGGCACGTTCTTCCTGGCTGTGATGGCAAGGTTGGTCCTGGTTGCACGTTTCGGCACAAGTACGGCACAAGGGAAACATCAGTTTGCCTTGACAATGGTGAGGTAAGACGGGATGGTATAGGTTCGTGGGAGGCAAAACTTTACACTTGATCAAGCCTTCGTATTGTCGAATGTTTTTCAGGTCGATGTGTTCCGTCAACAATTGCGGGTGCCCTGTAGGAAAGCGACAATATTTGCACACGTAGGGATACAGCGAACACACGTCCAAGTATTTGATTTCTTCTCCTTTCTCTTCGTCGGCTTGGTACAGCAAACAGGTGGCATTGGTCCTTCCTCCGTACAAACTATCCCTCGGGTTCAGCGGGTCCATGAACTGGTAACTTTCCACGAGGCGTTTAAACTCGGGATCGGTTTTCAAACGGTGATCGTACTCGTGTTCCCACATTTCCACCACTTGGTATCCTTGCTGTTCTAACTTTAGGCGTCGCTGACAAGTGTCCTGGTACAAGTCTTCCATGGTTCGTTGCAAAAACTGATTTTTAGTGTCACGGTCAGGGTAACAGACGGGACATCCGTGAAATAAGCAACCGTTAAACTCGAACACGATCTTGGGGTTTTCTAAGTCCCAGCCATCTACCGAATACGTTCCGATGGTCTTTTCGCCTCCTCCGTTGCGGGCATGCTGAATCCATTTGTCTTCCTTGTCGCACAAGTAATGCAACCAATGTAGGGCTTTGACCGAGTATTGACGCTTGACATAGTGGGTCGTTTGAGGACTGATGACAGCCACGGTGTTTTCAGGCATGAATCGTTGGCGGTACACTAAGGAACACGCTTTGGCAATGGTGCAAGCTTCTTTCAAAGGATCGACCCCTCCGTGTTCCATGAACAGTTCTCGAAATTTTCCACAGCAACGTCGTAAAATGTCCACGTCGGAACGACAATACTTTAACATTTCTTCCTGAAAGTCGAAGGGGTCAGAGGCATGAGCCTGGTACCAAGCGTAGAAAGCTTCTCGTTGTTCGGTAAGCATGTTGTCGGGGTCGTAATAGTGAGCCTCAGGCAAATGGGGTAGAACGGCATGTTGATTGGCTTCCGTATTGAAAATGTGTGGAAAGTACCCTTTAGCCATTTCTGTCATTCCAAACGTTTTAGGCATTCGACTCAAAGGCATGGCCAAGTAACTCATTGAATCTTTAAACTGCACTTGTCCCACTTGCATGAAAATGATTTTGGCTCCGTTCAAAATCACTTTAGGACGTTCGGTGCCATGTTCCGTATAGTACCTCAAAAGAAACTGTCCGTCGTATCCGGAGAAATTGTGAGCCATCACCGTGGCATGACGATGACAATCTCCGTAACGTTCGATGTCCTCTTGGCTCCACGTCTTGTCGATGGGGTTTAAGACCCATTGGGCAAAATCGGCTAACGTGTTCGGTCCCCGAAAGATTTTTTCACGCCCTCCAGGAATCTTGCTGCAGCGAGGGCAATGACTGAAGATAGGTTCTTGAATGCACTTCTCGCACGCTCGATGAGCCACGCAGAAATTAGGAATGTGAATGCCAGTCTCTTGCATGCATTCGAAATCGAAAAAGATGAAATTGCCTTTCTTCTTGTGACCGTCCTCTTTCTCTGGTGGGGGTTGGTATTTTTGCACGTAACATTGGTGTTCCAAGTCCACGATGTGGTGACAAATGTGACATTTTTTCTTTCCTCGACATACGTGTGCCTTGGCATTGTTGGTAAGTATGCCTTGTCCACACGTAGGGCACAATCTCAGGAGTTGACAAGCACATTTCTTCTGTGAACCTTGTGTTTTCAAATGCTGCTGGTAACAGGTAGGGCTGACAAACGTGCGCAGACAAGTCGAACAAGGCACTGGTTCTTCGCTCAGACAGGGTGGAGAGGCCAAACATCCTGGGCATTTCAATCCACAATTCTTGTGTTGCTCTCGATTGTTATAACCATAATCACATTTCTCACAATAATAACTGTATCCCAGGAATCCGGTGATACTGGTAATGGTATCGAAATGGTCATCGTGATAATAAAGGTGAATGTATTTTCCGTCCTTAAAATCCTGGCCTCGAAACAACAGTAACCCGCGCATTTCTTGAGGGTGCACTTTCAAGGTGTAGCGTGGAGCTAGGGCATCTTGCAATTTTTGCATCTCAGGAATGCCACAGGGTGTGTCTTTGGACAGGTCAGCTTGTTGCAACAGGAGTTCTGCTTCGTTTCGTTGTTTGGTTCGGTTCGATTTTCGAATGTTCTCCCAGGTTCTTTTCCATTCTACCGTGTCGTTCTTGTTGGCATAGGTTCGTCCCACCACGATGGCACGGGCTAAGCACATCTGGTCTTGAGGGTTGTTAATTCGGACGAGACTCTTTTTGGTGTTGCGAAGGTCGTTCACCAGTAGGACCTTTTTGCGTCCTGTCCCTTGAGGAAGAGAGACGTGAGCCATTTTCAGTGTGGCTTTACCATCGGTGATGTCAAACTGGTCATTAGATTGTTGTACCTGTTGAATTTTGTCCAAGACTTTGGAAGGGGTTAGTTCTGCGGGTCTGCTAAACTCGATCCAAACAGGGGATTTCAAACCGTCGTGATCTATGGATAGTGTCAAGCGATCGTCTTCTTTGGGTTGACATTGTCGCTTGAGTGAGGTGAGCAAAGAATCCCACATCTCGGTGATAAACCATTCTGCTTTCTCCAATGGTACGTCGGCCTTGAAATCTTTAAACTTCACCGTGTAGGTGTAAGCCGTGGTTCTAAATTTTCTAGAGGAGCGCTTTTCCGTCTCTCGAATGGAATAGTACTTTTCAGGGTTGACTAAGGGTGGTGAACTTGGTTTAGAGGGTTCGGATTCTGGTTCACTCATGTCCTCTTCAAAATCACTGGCATGAATTTGTGCCAAGATTTCGGCCCTGGTACGAGGCGATAGATCACGTTTCTGCCTCTTACTTTCTTCTTCTTCTTTCTTCTCGAATGAATGGGATCGTTTCATCTTGAGTGCAAAACGTCAAATGACTCAAGTTCAAACACCATAGACTAATTTATAGTCATGGCAAACCAGCGTATATAAAAAGTTTGTGTCTTGTCCTTTCACTATTCATTTCACTCTCAAACCGAGGAGAACGATGGAAGAGACTACCCAGATGGAACGTTTCGTCAGAGCTTTGCGAGGGGTCATTAGAAAATTCTCTTCAGACCAGCCGACGGACTACTCTCCTTCCTTTCGAGATAAGAGTCAGGATACTTGCTATATCTGTCAGAAGAAAGGGCATTGGTCTTCAGAGTGTCCAGACCGTCAAAAAAGAAAAAAAAACAGGGGCTAAAAAAGACAAAAGTCAAGATACCTGTTATTATTGTAAAGAAAAAGGACATTGGTCTCCAGATTGCCCAAAAAAGAAACAAGAGGAGTCAGAAGAAAAGAAGGATTCTTCAGAAGAAGAGAGGGATTCTTCGGAAGAAGAGAGGGATTCTTCCAAAGAAGAGAGGGATTCTTCAGAGGAAGAAGAGGAAGAAAGAAGACAATTCTATTTAAAAGAAGCAAAGAAACAGGAGAAGAAAAGAAGAAGGGAAGAAAATGAGGAAAAAACGGTGAAGAAATTCAAAAAACAGAGAGACTAAACAAGGAGAAAGAAGAAGTCAATGAACTTTTAATTAAAGTGTTCTGTGGTGAATTGTGAATTGGATTGTAAAAAATGGATAAAAGAATACATGAATGATATAAGGTAAGTGTCTTTGAGTTTTGATTTTAAAATAAGAAGCTACACTCACGCACTCATACACAGACACGTACTATAAGGGTAAAATGGGTGGGGTTTATTTTTGAGTTATTGGCAAATTGAAATTGTATTTCTTTTCGAGAAATGTGGGTGGCCCTGAAAAGGGCCTTTTTATTTTGGTGTAGGGGTGAGTTTAACCAATCAACTTTAACTGCCTTAAGCCTTTGCCACGGCCAAGGCCTACTTCTGATGATTGGGTTGAAATCACTAAGGGTGGTACGACAGGCTTAGTCACAGGGTTGGCGTGTTTAGCTCGGGAAGGTCGTATTCTCTTCGGTCGTGATAAAGAAGTCTGATACATTTGTTTCAGACTTCTTAACTCCGCTAAAATGTCCAACAGTACCGTAGCCGTTTGATTTTCACCCTCTTGTTTCTTTGCTGCTACTTCTTCTTGCTGTTGTTGCTGTTGTTTTTTTCTTACCTCTTCTTGTTGCTGTTGCTGTTGCTGTAGGAGAAAAGCTTGTTCCGCTTCCTTTTGTCGTTGCATAAATTTCTCCAATTCTTCTTTCTGTCTCTGTCTAAAATTCTCCACTTGCGGTAATGAAGAAGGTAACGAAGGTTCCGGAACAAATTCTTGCGAGGTAAGAAAATCCACAAAATCCCAATGTACCTCTTCTGAAAGTAAGTCCGGGTTCCCTTGGGCAGTCTCCCCTGCTGGTGCAGCCCAATGGATCGTTTTCTGAGTTTCCGTCATGTTGAATCACTGTCGCATAGATTGACTGCACACAAGCGCTAGCGAATCTATATAGACCAACTGACGTCACAGACTACTCTCTT
The DNA here is from genome assembly GCA_028554795.2 of Sinohyriopsis cumingii. Lineage (NCBI taxonomy): Eukaryota > Metazoa > Mollusca > Bivalvia > Unionida > Unionidae > Sinohyriopsis > Sinohyriopsis cumingii. Next base: position 41,397,682 of record CM068833.1, read on the forward strand.
CGGATTGGATGCGGGCTGACTGAATTTTGTAACGCGTGTTTGGATTGGTGAATGAACTCAATCCGTTTCAATCCTGCCTCTACCTATAAATAAACGCAGTTCAGTGCATTGATTCACTTGTTCTCGTTGCTTCAAGATGTGGACCGATGTGCAATCTTCTACGCTTGTGTCTTCCATGATGTTCCGGACGGACATACCCATGTATGTCCGATCCAAGTGGACCGTTTGTCCACAGGACAAACACCAGCCTGTGGATACGTAGGATCTACGTAGAAAGACAAGGATGCCTGAAAAGAGTGCTGATTTACGGACCAACAGTGAGACGTAGCCTAAGGACAAGAAGAAGACCAATGCGGTACCATTTATGTTAATGAATACATTAACATAAACCCAAAGGCCCTTTTCAGGGCCAGCCATATTTCTCGAAAAGAGATAGCCTTTCCATTGCCTACCCCTTTTTTTAAAATTTAAATTTAAATTTAAATTTAAATTTAAAAAAATTTAAAAAAAAAAAAAAAAATCCCAAAAGCCCAAACTCTATTCCCCATGTTAATTTCCCTTGTCCCTAGACAGACCCAAACTCTGTGTTAAATTCCCATTGTCCCTAAAGTGACCCACGATTTCTCTCCATGTTAAATTTCCATTGTCCCTAATCTGACCCAGGGGTCTTTTTAATGCTAAGTCCCATTGTCCCTAATGTGCCCCACTTAACTACTGATAATACATTTTGCAAATGGACATTTGGACATTTTGCAAATGGACATTTTAATTTCAGTGAAACCAGGAAGAGAAAGACATTGCTGTAAATTATGTGAATGAATGCATGTTGCTTTTGAAGAAGCGTTTACTGAATTTCTTTCCTAGACTGACCAGTAAAGTAATTATGTTCTTAGTAGGTGGTTTCCCACTTCATGCAAAAAACACTTTCGTATAGCTGCTCTCGTTATAGTACAATAGTTAGGTTTCCTAACCGCTGACCTCATTCTGTATTGAATCACTGTACAGTGATGGTGTATGAAAAGGGCCACCGCATAGAAAGAACAGCATTTACTTGACCTCGGTAGAATGGGACTTTTGGATAACGTTTTAAAAAGCTAACCTTCACGTTTTTTTCCAAACCATATTGTTAGTTGATAAACCAAATCATGAATAATGTGTTTAGTTTTGCTCATGGGATACAGCTGTATTTCTGGAAAGATGCCATAATGAGCAAGAATTGTATAATCGTATGAAAATTCATTAATATCCCATAATTAGAGGATTAATTCAAATACAATTTGGGTGCCTGGATCTGGATGGCAAATTGGTCTAAGGTGCTTACCTTTATAGATAAGTGACATTTCACCTCTCTCTTCATGGATTCGAGTCTGAGGCTCAGCCAATTTGGGAATGTGAGTAATTTCCCATGGATCAGTGGTTCTTTCTATTTTTTTCTCATGTTCTTCATCCCCCCCTCCCCCAAATATCTGACCACTATGTATGGCCTATTGTTTGCTGAAAAGTGGCATTAAACCCATGCTAGCCAAATACAATTGGGGTACCACATTTTATTCGGAATTGCAGTTTAATGAGGCGTATTATAATGTGGGAGAACTGTATGTTACAAACCACAGATCTGTAACTTTATGACAATACAAAAAGTCTTGCTATATTCAATCTACATTATCTGGTTTTTATTTTATCCTTGTATGTTGTACACATTGATATGAGCAGAGCAACACAATTTAGTGGTTATTTTGACATTTAGAAGGTGACAACAATTGTTTTGGTTAAAATTGTTTTGTGAACCAAAACTTTTATCTCTGTAATAAGATGAGAGCCCACATTTGTTATTATACTCTCTGCAGGAAGTTAAAAGCAATAATGTTTAAAACCGGTTTAAGACAATGCAGATTGTCATCATTATTTAATAAAACAAATTGGACAGTCTTCAGATTTGTTGATAGGTGTCCCCCACTGGTGAAACTTTGCAAATTCTTGCATTACTTTTAGGATCCCGAGCAAGCCCACAGACAATGTGCAAATCTAAATGGATAAAAAAATGAAAGGGTTTTGTGCCATATACAAATGAAACAAGCAAGCAAAGCAGTGTGAAATCAATAAGTGTTCGCAGTGTTGGTGAACGTTCCATAGCTTTAAAAAGAAGTTGACCGCATATGGGATATTCCAGCTGAGCTTGTACTGGCATAGCCGAAAAAACAACGGTTGTCGTCTGTTGTGCCTGGTTAAATAATTAACATCATCTGGTGGAGTAAGTCCATACGAGTCTAAATACAGTGTTGAGGTGTTACCACGTGTGCAATCAAATGAGCGCCCTGTCCTGTTGTTAAATCCATTTTGTCTTTGCCATGTTCACGTGTGCGTGGCACTATTGTTGCAAGTTTATGTTGCATTAAAACCCCATGAAAATTATTGCTTTTGTCCTCGCGAGTAAATCACGATTGGTCAAGGAAATCTTTGTTTGGACGAATTAGTATGCATGGTTTTCACTGGCCTAACGGTTTATTCAGTTTAAATGAGTACGTCAGTTTTACTCGCCATATGTTAAACCTATTTCAAAATGGACAGACTTGCTAAAATCTATATGTAAAATAAGAATATATTTATGTATTTGCTGACGAATTATGTGTGTAGATAGAAATATAACTTTCAATGGAATAGAGATTGTAGAGTTATTACACTTTTGTACCGTTGTTATCTAGAATTATCTCCAACTTGACTACTTCGGGACATTTGTAGGCAAGTGACTTCATAGTTACATTTCTTAAGTTACTTCAAATTCTTTTCCTTGCAATCTGATCGTTTCTTTTCCAAATAGATTCTAGAATGAATGCGTAGATGACTACGACACTCTTTAGAAATAAACCACAAAGAACTACCGTTTTTTAAGCATCATGCCAATTATGAGTTGATCCAACGAATCAGCCGATTTGGTATCAGTGGTAACAAATCTATTTCGGGTACCCGGGGTCCAGTAAAAACTAATACCGTGCAGCGAGTGAATGTCCAGATACGGAAAAGAAAAATATTGTTAAAATGATAGTTTAAAATTATATTCTATATACATTTCACTAGGAGTTTCCTCCATCAGAAACAAACACTCACATATACAGCCACATATATTCACGCATTGAAGTAATAGCAATTCAGTGCACGATAAAAGTACTGTGTTTGTTTTTACAATGCCAACAACCGATAGCAAATATCTCCAATAAAAAACAACAAAATATTTTAAAGCATTCGACACTTCGTTTTACATCAGACATTTTAACTCATTCATAAATGACAAAAATTATTGTTGACTAAAATCAGTAATATACTGCGAAAGCAGAGGAATAGACTGAACAACAAGATATGCAAACTGTGATGCCTAGGAATATCGTCCTTTTGGTAAGAAAATGTCATGGACCGTATTGGGCAAGCTGGATAATGCCCGTGCGATTAGTGTATTTCACACTTTGATCACGTTTACAATATTAGTGACTGAAACATTTTGCTGTCTAGAATGTGAATACAAGGTTAAAAGTTTCTTTTGGGAATCGGCAAAGGAATAAGCGTCCAGGCAAAAAATGAGAGAGAGAGATTTGCTTTCTAATGTGATGTAATAAATATAGAATGCCAAAACCAATTTACTATTTATTAATCTGATTTTAAGATGTTCCATAGTCACACAATAAATAAATAAAAAATAAACAAATAGATCCTAACGAAATAATTGCAAGAACAACAACAACAATAATAATAATAATTATAATAATAATAATAATAATAATAATAATAATAATAATATGGTGTGCTGTACACCTTGTATAATAATTTTGACATAACGATTTAAAGAAGAATTTAGCTGTTACCGTTCCAATGATATCATTGTATGAACGCTATAGACGGTGAAATTGAGGATAAAGTGAAAACGGCTCTGTAAGTTGTTACGTGGAGCTATATTGGAGCTTAACATATTTGGAGACGGTAATATGGGTTTTTAAGGAACTGACAGCGGTTTTGGGAACGAGTGGGACCGTCGGAAATGGATATTAGAGATTTGGGGACCAAATCTGAGCCTATTGGAATTAACATGCCGGCAAAGTTGGAGTGATATGGAGTCTAGATGAATATAACATTATTTGTGGATGAGCGTGTATACGAACAATACGTTTACGAAACAATGGGGTCAAGCAGCAGGGAGAGTGAACAGATAATTTGCTGCAAAGTCCATTTATGAAAAATAAAGCTTATTACGAAAATGAAAAATATATGGTTAATAACGTCAAAACCGAAACCTCTAACTATAGAGAGTTTCTCTAATTCTCTAATTTATCTTTGTCGCTTGTTTTCAACAAGTATTTGCGTTTTGTTTACCCTTCGGACACTCATTTGTGGTCGCACCCTCCCTGCTGCTGTCTTTTTATCTAAAGATTTTATCAAGACCTATACGATATCGCGATCGAGGATCATGTAAGTTTATTGTTATAAATCCGTGTGGAATAGATTGTGCTTATGAAAAGAAATTTCTAAACCTAATCAGGTCCGTATCTCCTGAACACCAAGTCTGATAAATATTTCGCAGAGTATGTGTATCGACTCCATTAAATACAACTAAAATATTGCAGTTATCTATGTTCACTTTAGGTATTTGTATATAGCGCTCAGTAACATAAATCACATCTGTGTTTTTATGCCTGCCTCGAGAAAATATTTGATTGTTTGTCCAGCATCACATCATCATACACCAGGGCATTAATAAATCCATCGCTGCTTCACCGGGAAAATTACCAGGAGCTCCATGGGCTAAATACCCAGGAGAAAAAAAAATCTCCTGGATATAATTATTGCGGTCCTGGAACTCGACTTGATAGTCGGCTTGATAAACAATATAACAAGATAAACCAAGACCTGGATAGTATCCAATAAATGCGATTGATCAAGTATGTCACGTTCATGATGTAGCTTATACAAATTAAGATTAACAACAACGGCATATTGCAGATGTGAAGTTGATTCACTCGTTAAATTCCATAAAAATTAAATCTTTCAGAGAATTACTAGCTAATTGGTTGGTAAGATCTGTGATGAAAGGTATACTAGTATGTGGGGCTGGTAATTAATCAGCCGATTATTAAAATAATGGAATCGATTTATTATCGCCCAAGAGGATATTGGAAAGGTAGAGCAGCGATTAGTAAGCTCGCTGATGCAGCAAATGTCATACGTTCTCTTGTTGCAAATTGGTTAGCACGACAGGAAATATGGCAAATTAACTACCACCACCTAAACGAATTCAGTATGCACATTTTGATATCAGCGCTCCTAATGAAGTTCATCAAGCAGATATTTTGTTTTTACCACACGATACTATTAATACTGGTAGACGTTAATAAAGCACATACAAATACGCTTTGACTATCGTTGACGTTGCAAGTGGATATAAAGAAGCAGGACCACTATCATCTAAAACAGCAGCTGAAATTGTATCTGCTTTTGAACTAATTTATCAACGAGGGTCCGGACGACAAGGTGGTCTACGATGGCCACAGTTGCTACAGATTGATCCTGGCAAAAAATGTCTTAGTGCAGTATCATCACTGATGAAAATTTATAACGTCAGACTCAGACGAAGGCATACCTCAATTCATCGTGATCAGGCAATTGTTGAACGATTTAATCGAACACTTGCTGAGCGGTTATTTGGATATCAGTATGCGAAGGAATTAATTCAGAAAGACAAGAGATCTCGTGAATGGGTTGCAAGAATACCAAGTGTGATAGCTGCATTAAATAATGAAATTACTCGTGCGATTTCTATGAAACCCATTAATGCAATTAGTACAAACACGTACCAATACAACGACATGAATTTCAAAACAACCAGTACAAGGTAATGTGACTATAAGATATGTATATGAACCTGGTGAACGTGAAGGTGGTAATGAAAGAGCGACTGATCCTATTTGGAGTGTGACGACAAAAACATTTCTAGCGTGGTAAGATCCACGGGTAGACCTACAATCTTCAGATTGGATTCAACTGCTCCTCAACGTGGATTTGTACGCGAACAATTACAAGTTGTTCCTGGAGACACATAATTACCAGCGCATTCACTTTTGTGAACTAGCGCCTCGACGTCGATTACATTCAAGACAGATCAGCATCACATTTTCGCGTGTGTGACCAAGACTACTAATGATTCTGTCTACGTTAAATTGTCTTGTTACAACTTTAACAGTGATTATTCTATTGCTGTTTCAGCGTCATGATAATTTCAGCATTGAAATCAAAGTCGCGCTTATGTTTTTTGTCACATTGTTTATAACTAATTTTTTTCTTACTATATCATCGCAATTGCCAGCATTGGTTTCCGGAGTTTGATTATTATTTTCTGTGAAAATGATAACCCTCCGCAGCTGAGATATTCTTGTAACTCGAAACAGTGCGACATAAACTGAATTTAACCACTCAATACGATCATCACCAATCCAAATATTAGTATCCGAAACAGTTAATCCTTGTGACGAATGAATCGTTATGGCATATCCTAGCGTCCATGGAGTTTTTTTTATTGCTAATGCGCTTCCAACAACATTGACAGGAACTAGAACAATATCATTTAATACAAGATTTTGTTTCCTCAACGGCAACGTTCCTGGAATTTCGACGTCGATATTTTTGCCGTCGAGTATCTGCTGAGCGATAACACAATGGTTTTACTTTATGTAACAGAAATAATTGTTGTTGAAGTGTATCACGAACTATCTTTCTACTTGCAACTATTAAATCTACTGGTCTCCACACTTGCAGAAAATCATTCATAGGAGTTTCTGAAATTATCTCACGCATTATTTCACATTGGATTTTATTTGGTTGTAGTCTGATTTTGGGCAGTGGCAGATGCTTTATCTGCTCGGGAAATGGACGCACCCGCCCATCCACGAGTCTCCTGCTGCCTTGCAGGTCGGCTTTGGTTAGCCAAAGGCTAAGAGAGTAAACCCTAAAAGAAAATCCGGAGTGGAGACCCTAAGGCAGCTGGACGATGTACTACATCCCCTTCTGGCAACTCCTTGGTCTGGAGAGGGATGGGCTCCGCCAGACGACTTTTGCTCAAGACACACTTATAATGCTGGACAAATCTGAGCTTACAATACCGGATCGGTCGTCGCCCGGGTCAACAAGGACCGCGCCTGCCGTTGTCCACCAGGACGGAGGTGACAAGTGTGCTACTGGTACTATGCACACAATCAGAGCGAGAGACAACATTGCCATCGCCACCTGGAACATTAGAACTCTGGCGCAAATTGGAAGACTCCAAGAGTTGACACGTGAGCTGGAACACTACACATGGCACATTCTGGGACTCTTGAAGTTAGATGGAAATCCCTAGGAGAACACCAAACCGAAGATGGGCATATATTATACTATAGTGGAGAGTGTGACAAGTCCATAAATGGAGTAGGCTTCCTTGTAAACAAAGCCATCAAGGGATCTGTGCTTGAATGCTGCCCCATATCTAGCAGAATCATTTCCATTCGTCTGAAATCATCTCCCTTTAACATCACAATTATCCAGGTCTATGCTCCAACTACCGATCATGATGATGAAGAAATAGAGGAGTTTTACAACAAACTACAGGGTATTCTAAACATGGTCAGTAAGAAAGATATCCTCATTGTCCAAGGAGACTTGAATGCCAAAGTTGGCAAAGATGCTCTGAAAGACTGGGAAGTACATTGTGGACCTTCTTGCAATGAGCTTACCAATGAAAGAGGGAGACGGCTGCTCGAGTTCGCAAGCTACAACAACTTGGTACTAGCCAACACCCTGGGACAACATAAAGCTTCACGATGCTGGACATGGCACTCACCAAATGGAACCCATCACAACCAGATCGACTACATACTGGTTCAAAACCGTTACCGATCTGGCATCAATAGAGCAAAAACAAGGACATTCCCAGGTGCTGATGTTGGGAGCAATCACGACTCGTGATTATGAACTTCCGAGTGAGGCTGAAGAAAATTAACAAGCCAAAGAACATCAGGCTCAAATTCAACCTTGAACAACTGAAGGACCCTAACATCTGCAAGTTATTCCAAGCCACATTTAGAAGAAAATTTGCTCCATTCCTTGTGATGGATGGTGATGTCAATGAGATGACAGACACCTTCAACACAGTCATGACAGCAGCTGCCAAGGACATCATTGGCCTCCATCGCCCGAAGAAAAAACCCTGGGTTACAGAAGAGATTCTGAAGTTGTGTGATGCCCGAAGAGAACTAAAAAACACCAGACACACAACAGGGGCATTGAAGTACCGAGAAATAAACAAGAATATCAGAAAAAAAAAACTTGAGCAAAGGAAAAGAAAATTGGATTGGACAAAAGTGCACAGAAATGGAGAACAGTCTGATAAAGAATAACAGCAAAAAGGCATTCCAAATTGTGAAAGACCTCACCAGACAGAAACAACCAAGAGTCAGTACCATTCAAGACAAAAATGGAAAATGCCTCACAGAAGCGAGTGACATTGCAGAAAGATGGACTGAATATTGCAAAGAACTCTACAACCATCAGTCCACAGGAGACCCAGAGGTGCTTGAAGTTCCAGACTCCTCAAATGATGATGACCTCCCCATTCTCAAAGAAGAGGTGGAGTCAGCAATAAGAGCACTGAAGAATGGGAAGGCAGCTGGAGTAGACAACATCCCAGCTGAACTTATCAAGAATGGGGGAGAATCAGTGAAAGAGCTACTAACAAAAATCTGCAACAAGATCTGGCAGACAGGTGTGTGGCCAACACAATGGACCCAGTCGCTGATTATAACACTTCCCAAAAAAGGCAATCTCCAGCTGTGCCAAAATTACAGAACTATCAGTTTGATCAGCCATGCTAGTAAGGTAATGCTGAATATCATCTTGAACAGACTGAAACCACAAGCAGAAGAAATAATCGCTGAAGAACAGGCCGGGTTTCGGAGTGGAAGCGGCACAACAGAACAAATATTCAATCTCAGGGTGCTGTGCGAAAAGTACTCGCAACACCAACAAGACATCTATCATGTGTTCATAGATTTCAAAAAAGCTTTTGACAGAGTGTGACATGAGGCATTGTGGGCCACAATGAAGAAGTATAACATGGGTCAAAAGTTAACCAATACCATCAAGCAGCTGTACGCCAAGGCTACCAGTGGAGTAATTGCCCAAAGTGCTGTGGGGGACTGGTTCCAGACAACAGTAGGAGTGCGTCAAGGCTGTCTCCTGTCACCCACGCTTTTCAACATCTACTTAGAGCGCATCATGAGCGAAGCCCTGGAAAACCACTGTGGGACAGTCAGCATTGGAGGGCGCAACATCACCAACCTCCGCTTTGCAGACAACATTGATGGGCTGGCAGGTAGTGAAGACGAGATAGCCACCTTAGTGAAGAACCTGGATGAAACTTCTTCCAGATTTGACATGGAGATAAGCGCTGAGAAGACAAAACTGATGACAAATAGTGGCAAACAAATCTCAGCCAAGATTAAAGTCAGAGGACATGAACTGGAAACAGTGAGCCAGTTCAAATATCTTGGTTCCATAATCACTGAAGAGGGATCAAGAGCAGAAATTTTGTCAAGAGCAGCACAAACAATGGCAGCTATGTCAAAGCTAAGACCCATCTGCAGAGACAAGAATATCTGTCTGAAAACTAAAATCAGACTATTGCGAGCTCTAGTCATCTCAGTCTTTTTGTACTCATGTGAGGCATGGACCGTGACAGCAGAATTACAACGAAGAATCCAGTCACTTGAAATGAGATGCTACAGAACCATCCTTGGCATCTCTTACATGGATCACATCACAAATGAAGAAGTGCGTAACACCATCAGGCGCGAAGTAGGCCAATATGAGGTCCTCCTCACCACCGTCAAAAAGAGAAAGCTGAAATGGTATGGCCATGTCACTAGATCCAACAGTCTATCCACAACAGTCCTGCAGGGCAGCGTCCAGGGTGGCAGAAGGAGAGGTAGACAAAGAAAAAAGTGGACTGACAACATCAAAGAATGGACCAGGAAAAGTTTTGCGGAGACACAGGCATTGGCACATGATCGAGAAAAGTGGAGGGAACTGGTCAGATGTTCAGCAGCACAGTGCCTCAACGACCACACTAGGTCATGAGACTGATGATGATGATGATGATGATGAAGTCTGATTAATTTCTTAAACTCTCTTAATTCTGGATCAAGCGCTCTTTGATCATCAGATATTTCCTCATAATAATCTACAAACATTTTTAGCCATTCGTATGGAGACAAACCAACAAAAGATGGTGGTTGACCATGATCGCCACACATTATAACAGCAGTATTCTTCAACAATAGCCAATCAAGAAATATTTTTAGTGTTTTTAGCGGCACTGTACATATTTCATCCCAAATAATAATCCTTGGAAGATATGTCTCGCCCATTCTATCAGGAGTCCATGTATCTCCATTCCATCGAAAGAAGCTGTGATAAGTATTAGATTTAACTCCTCGTTCGTTCATTTCTCTGGCGAGTCTATGTGTAGGTGTTAAAACAATCATATCAACAGAGTTCTTCGAACTCTGACGAAATAATTCGATCAGACGTGTTGTTTTACCAGAACATCCTGCTCCGTTTAGATAAACAGTCTTATGTCTGGGCACAGTTTCATATACAGATGGTGCTGATGATACTTTTGATATTTTATTATTTTTGTAATAATATATTTTGATGTCAACGTCGGCAGATTCAGAATAACTAAGTATATTTTCTGGTTTTATTCTGCATTCGCCTCATGATGCATAAGCGCCTATATGTAGTTCTAGCAATCCTGTATTTTTTTAATTGATATAAAATGAATTTGTGGCTTTTGGTTCTTCAGGTTGTGGTTGAAGACGTTTATGGGGTGGTGGTTGAGCTGCCTGAATACGGCCAGTAGTAACAGCAGACATTGTTTCAAGAGCTCCTTGAGTCGCCTCAGCTGCTGTAACAATGTTCTTGGCTTCTTCGACAATTGGTTTAAACACTTGCTCTGCACCTTCTCCAAATTCAACCCGAGATTCTTGACGAGCTTGTAAGTTTTGTTTGACAGAATCACGAACTGGAAGATATTTCTTAATTGATTGTCTCTGATCGCTCTCAGGCCAATTTAGCTGTGCGAGATTCCATTTGTGCGTATACTCACACATTATTATTTTACATTATTATTGATTTAATTACTTACACATTTATAACAGCAAGGACGGTGCAACCACAAATGAGTGTCCAAAAGGTAAACAAAACACATATACTTGTTGAAAACAAACGACAAAGATAAAGTAACAAAATGAGCTAACCCAATTAGAGAAACTCTTGATAGATAGAGGCTTCGGTTTTGACGTTATTGACCATATATTTTTCGTTTTCGTAAGAAACTTTATTTTTGCGAACTGACTATCCAGCAAATGGTCTGTTCTCCCTCCGTACTGCTGGTCATATGACACTTTTTGCTGTGTGGGTTTCATTATAGAATTCTATGGGAATTTTATCAGGATGCGTAGCTAGCGAAATTTATGTCAAATTAAGGGAAAAGAAATAAACTCAAATTCAATATTTTCTTGTCCTCTAATTTATTGTTTTGTTTTGCAATCGATCGAAAGAGATAATTCTGTTCATATGATGATTTTAGCAGAGAGATGTACATATATAGAAGCAGGATCACTTTTTTCTTACATTCTAGATAACTTATATACTTATTCTTGTATTAATAAATATATAACAAATGCATCAGAGGTGTTTGAAACCCAACTTTAAACGTATCAGAATACTTTTGTTTAATTACAGACAAATATACTGTAGACAGACAGTATATATTTGAGCAATCCAAAACACCCCTCGTTGTTACAATCTACCATATATTCAGAGGTATATATACAGAGCGTAGGATAATTTGTGTATACAAACACATTGAATAACACAATAAAACGAGATGGAAATTGAACATGAAAGATTACACTATCGCCGTCTATGGATGTAGATCATCGTGCGGACGATATAGCCCTTCAGTTTAGTAGGGCTTGTAAATAGGTTAGATAAAGACACAACTAAACACAGACAGGAACTTTGTGCAGTGGGACATTCGCTCCCTGACAATCCAACAGTTTTTTTTCTTCTAAAGCCCGTACCCTTACATGGAAACCAAAGGCATACGGACGCGGGATGGTGACGATTGGTAATTGCAACTAACACATTATTTTAAAGAACAATCCACAGAATTAGGACAGCGAAGGGAATGTTTAGTAATATAGACAATATTGTAAATCTAATGTCAAATAAATATTCAAAACTCCTGTCTTTTATTTTATCTACAATTTAGAGAATTTTTTCATCTTAATTTAAGTTTTCACTTGTATTGACTGGGAGGATTTATCTTCCTGAATGTTGTGTAAAATTCCAGGTTAAATTGTATTTGCAGACATTTTAACAGATAATAGTCTCCTTATCTTATCACTAGCACACAAATGACACAGGCATGCGTAATCGATCTTCCCTATCATCAGTCCAAGGCAGATTCAAATGTAGAATTTCAAATACGTTCGTTTTTCTTTACTAGAACATGAACTTGGTGTATTATGATTTTTCCACCTTGTAGAAATGCTTTAGATGTGATGACGTTTGGGCAGATGGCCAGCAGGTGAAGTCAGGTCTAACATTAGATTATGTAAAAATTAGATAAAAGTTGCGCGACATCTCGATGTTGATCTAAGTATTTGTATATGATGTCAAGTGGCTTTATTAGCAGTTATGGCTGGGATTATTATGAGAATAGACATAACAAAAACCTACAAAGAGCAATCCTTTTGATTTTAAAGTTGCAGACAAAAGTGTCATTTTCTTCATATTAACAAAATGCAGAATTCTTCATCTATGAAGAAATCAACATTTCTACTTAGAAATAAAGCGATATTCGTTTAGGCACAACCTAGGTTTACCAATTAACTAGTATAGCAACAGCGGCTTTTTTTATCTCCCTTAATGTTTATTTTTGTGTATTGACGAAGTTGGTTCTATAACTTAAACACCAAAATATACATTCAAATTTTTAATTATTTCACATTGCGTTACATAAACTACATTTAAAGTGACTCCTCTATCCAGTTTCCATTTATAAGAATTATGCCAGAGGACAGGTTGCACCCTTTTGTATCATAATAAAATGGAAAGGCGTCAATAACCACCTTGCATAAAATTAAATTATGCATCTGAGGCTGACACATTTGTTCGATCTCTTAACGTGTATAGCAGGGTGAACATCTAGAAAAAGAAAATATAGAATATTTTAACATTGTAGAAGCTTTCAAAGCGGATAAAATATTTAGGCTGTACATTCAATGCCCGATTTATATCGCAATGCATTGTAAAAAGCAAGTCACAAAATACTTGCGCTTGACCTGTTTGGAGAGGAATATTTAACATTTACGGAGTACTTCGATTTCTTTTCAATATTCATGCTATGTTAGAAACTAAATGCAGGGTGTCAAATAGTTTAAAATTTCAATGTTATCTTGCATTACTTGCGGTCATGTCTTTATACTAATTGGATCCAATCATACAATAGAACGGACGAGAATTCTAAGCACGAATGGTAAAAGGGAAATACGGAAAACTGTTCAATCGTTTCACACTGGGAAATATGGAATGTCGGGATCGGAAAATTCATCTATTCATTTGCAACAGTCGTGGATCCGTGGGTTTCTCACTTGCAAAACTTACATCCCTTTGTTAGAAAATGCTTATTGATATTTGATTGACATTTAAGTTTCAATCATACTAGGATCGCTGCAGTATGTACAAAAAATGCACGTTCAGGCCTGTCAAACTTTCACAGATGACTTTGGAATGATAACATTACCGATAACGATAGTCATCATCATCTTCTTCATTATAATAATAATAATAATAATAATAATAATAATAATAATAATAATAATAATGATGATGATGTTGATAATGATGATGATGATGATGATGGTGATTTTGTACGTTACGAAATATTTCGCATTTGGAATATTAATAGCAATAAAAGAATATAAAAGCTGGAAGAAACTCAACAAATAATTTGATGGCCGGATGAGGGAAGATGGCTGCTGCATGTGGCAACAGGAGATGTGCGTTGCTCATAATATTTGCAGGAACAATTTGCTTCCCAAATATCCAACACATATATGTAGTTTTTACATAAGTGATTAAACAGTTAGTTCCATGAATTATGTACCTAATATTTAAAGCAAATAATCTGACCAGGCCTAGGTACGTGTAATATTTTGCAGTTATAACAAACCGTAATGGCTTGTCAAGAGCTAATCTGAGTTGAAGAAGTTGTATATCTACTTTATTCTGACAGTCACCAGAGGAAAGCAGTGCTAACACAAACCATCTTAGGCGCTATAAATCTGAATCCATACACCGTGTAAGTCTCCCGAAGTTCTGCTAGAGCTGACATAGTGCAGACTCAGTAAAAGCTGTTTACATTTCCACTCAGAATAATTAGTTCTATTATGTGTGCGCTAGTATGTTTGAGTGAGAGCAAAGAAAGAGAGAGAGAGAGAGAGAGAGGATGGGGTTGTGGTTCTGGACTAATAAACTGATGCATTTTCTATGGCATCGAAATAATTTTGTTTCTGAAGATGACTGTGCAAGAAAAACCGTTATTCCCGTGTGTCGAGTGTCCTCAACAACCACCCTGGAGCAGTAAAATATTGAGGCGATAATGTTTTAGAGGACAATGCCGCCGTATGTCACTTTCACATTTGTAAGAATTTAGACAGATTGTTTTCTGATCTATGTAAATGGCTAATGGATTATGATAAATGTTGGCTGCTGCCCACGCGTGTTTATATTACATAAAAATCTTATACGTGGAAAGTTGTGGCAACTGTGGAAACAAAATATGCTGTCTTTAATTTAGAACTGTATTTCATTTATACATAACAATTAGAGCATAATGTCAGGAGAATACTACTGGGATATGTCTGCGATTTGATAACTCGTGATCCCGTTAGAGTTGAATGACAGTCTGAATTCCACAAAATTTATATGCCTTATATGCCTTATAGTCATGTCCCCGCCATGAATCACGCCTATTAACAGACATTAGAGTATATACCTGTATATAGCCAATCATTACTCCAGTCAAATATACTTGTTTCCGAAACCCGCGCGATAAAATGTCTGAACATATAGTGAACCTTTAAAATGTCGTTAAGTTTATACCGATGCGTCAAATCATTTGTCTTTCTGCGGACAATATTATGGCCTGGATCAAAATCAAAATTGAAAATAAACTTCCATGGCTATAGAACTTTCGAAATAATCTATCAGATGCAGGCTTTGAGATAGACTTTCCGATGTTTTGCCATTTAGAAAATGACCAAACTACACGATGCTGGTGTATGACACCACCCTTCACAATCGTCTTGCACAGAACTACTCATAAAAACAGACATAACTAGTTGCTCAAGGTGAACTCTAATAGCATTATTTTCCTGGAAGCAAGCTTTTAACAAGATCTTGTTAAATATTCTGTCTTAGAAGCGACACACTTATGTGGTAATTACGTTTTGGGGTTCAGAACCGCCTTTTGGGCATGTTGTTGCTCCTGGCCAAGCTTATAAACATAGAGTATATCCATGTACAGACTTTTGCATTGGGAAATATTTTTAATACGTGTCAGAAAGAGCAAACACAATATGAATGCTCTGGATCTCTATGCAATATCTGTTTCTGTCCCGGTCAGAAACACCTGTAAAATATAAGCCATACATTGGTCTTCCACAAATATATGAATAGCACAGAGGTAATAGATTGGGTGGTGTGGTACACGTAAATACCATCCATTTTACAGAGTGATTGGCCTGATTCTATATTTATAGTCATTCAATCATCGTTATAGGGGGTAAATTCGAAAAACAGGTAAGTAACCGAAGATTGTTTATTTAGGATTAGTGCGAGAGAGTGGGGAAGTTTACAACAAATTTGGTCTCCATGTAATTTGTTATAACAACAACGCTCCGATTTGTTAAAAAGCATGTGGCTTTATCCATTGTATTTGTAGCATTTTCTTGCTATTGATTTCGTCCCCTGAACAGATCGAAAGGAATGTATTGGTATGCTTTGTTTTAAATCATAACTAATAGTAGTTAGGGTATTAACGGAATCATTAGTGCATTCAGATAAACATATGATCACAGACACAGCTACATAAGGACATTTTCCTACTCCAGACCACGAATATCATTAACGTACGACGCAATTACATTCAAAGCTAAAAACAGTAAAACAATTCGCCTCCTGGAGGCTTCGACGACCATATCAGCAAGGATCAAACAAAGCAATTATATTATGCCTTCAGAGAACGCGAATGGCCAAGAAAGAGGAAGAAGACGAATTATAAATGGCGGCCAGGATACATATATGAAACTTTATGACGTTCAGTCGGTAATATAAGTGCCAATATTGCAAATGATAGTCCCGATACTTTTCAAGAAATTGAAAATCAGACATGAAGGAAATGTCTAAAAAGCAACCAATATACCTATGTCAAACTTTAGGACATTCAGAATCAAGAGAGCAAGAATCAGGCTAAGAACATATAGGGTATTCTCTCAGAAATTGAGACCCGGAAACGGAAGAGGTAAGAAACCAAATGATACAGACAACCATGAAAGCATGAATCATGCCAAGAATCGATGCAGTGAGTACATTTATCGCACAACTTGTGATGTTTTCTTTCCTGTCGTTCTAATTCTTCGGTATGATGCATTTTCTTGGCTGCTTGTTCAGTCGCTAATAAGAGTCTTTTTGTCTTACGGTAATTAGCAATATGTCGCCATAAGGACCCAATTGATCGGCAGATTTACCATACATGCAAACCGTAAACAAAACTATAGACATTTTAATCAAAGAAGACCTTACGACATGATGGAGGTCGCATTGTGTTTAATATATATCTCAGAGTCGTCAGGGTGAAAGAACGCATGAAACATAAATTCTTATGATTGATGAGATCATTCAAAAGTGAAAGATGTAGCTGCCGTAGCATCAATTTTAGCAATGATAATCTACTAAATCGCTCCATCTATACCCAATTTTGTTAATATTTTCTAGTTTTATTATTACTGATGGAAATCACACTACGTACACTCTTGCTACATTCACTCAATTCAAAACAGTTTCTATTGTAAAATTGGCTTGAATGATATAGTCTATTTATTATTGGTAATTTTGTTATTTGAGAGAACTCATCGAATGGTATACCTTCATTCAGATCTGTCGGTAGTTCGTTCGTCATTTACTTTATTATTTAAACGTTTCTAACATTATATTGTTACTTTAGAGTTTCGTGACCGGGCGTTGTACATATGTCCCATACTATTGCAAACCTTAAACTAGAGTTGACCCTATTACGTTTCATGATTATTATTTTCAGGCTTTACCGTTGTTTTTGTTTGCTTCTGAGTGATCTTTTCTCCACACTTCCTGAACAGAATGTCTGATGTGCACGTGAAAATCTCCCATGGTAATTAATAGCAGATGCGACTGCAATGAAAATTGCATCACAATCACTCTCCTCTAATTTTACAGTCTTCCTTCTTTTCCACTGCAATACCTTGTCGTAATGTTACAAATCTATCTATCTATCTATCTATTTATCGTAACGAAATATTTTCTTTACTTCAAGCACTTTATAATCTTGCATCGCCTTAAGTCACATATGGTAATATAGAGAGAGTAAACAGTTGCATACAAATCAAGGTTTTAGAAATTTTGAAAGCAATTGTGGTACGGTCTTTTTTGGCGAATATTTTCATGTTTAGTAAAATCAGGTCAAACCCTAGGGATTAAGTAAACTGCGTCTAGGTCGACAGAAACATTGGTCTTCCCTACACCCACGCTAATTGGAAACAAAAATAAATTAACCACTTCTAACCTAAACAACGTGTGTGACAACTAGTAGATATATCAATGTATTTCAGGAATCGAAAAGAACAAATTTAGGTTATTATAATAATGGATTATAGTGTGTTCTTGTTCATGTTTTTGATTTTGTATTTACAACTAGAACCTTTGGCTTATGACTTAGGACTAACACATTGAATCATCATTGATAATAATGACATTGCTCTGTAAAATATACCCAGTTTATAACAATATGTTTAAGATATTTTCATGAAACGTTTATTATTATTATTATTATTATTATTATTGTTATTGATGTAGGTGTTGTATTATATGCTTTAATCCAGAAATATATAGCGATTTGCGTTGCAAATCGGTGATTTGTATTTCGTATACAGAATGATAAACGTGTCATCAGTGTCTGATATCAGGTTAGCCTGCATGCGTTGACGCTAATATTTATGTTAAGAAAGAAATGGTAGAGTAAATGGAGGGAGAGAGAGAGAGAGGAGCACACACTAAGTTTGTTTTTGTTTCTATTTGAGACATACACTTTCAAAAAACTTAATTTCAGCTTTGCGAATATGTTTGTGTGTGTGAGGAACGTGCGCGTGTGTGTCTATAAAAACAGTCGAACTAGAGTTT